>JAZHYW010005481.1:0-260866 GCA_037355805.1 Ixodes ricinus
CCCTCTGTCCCGAAAACAAGGTCAGCCTATTCATGCGGGAAGGGTCCACTTCGAAGAAAGGGTCGGGGGCATCTCCTTTCCCAGCAAGGCGCCTAGCTGGGCTTTGCTTTTGGGCAAAGTAGAGGGAATCGCAGGCGCGTTTTGCGGGTCTATGTCTCTTTTTTCGCTGCTGAACTCGTGATGCGTGCAGAACATCCTGGAGAAAAATCTTCAGGGTGCCAAAATAGCCAAATGTTGGCTTTGGATCATGAATTAAAGTGGATTTTGGATTGTAAAACAGGGTTGCCAAACTCAACCCTCAGAAGATAACGCGTGATCGCCGAGAGACCGACAGCTGCCTCTCGCCAACCGCCTCTCGGTGTGTCTGAAGGGGTCGCTCGCGAACCGCATCCGCAACCGCTTAGCAAACGCAGCCTCAACCGCCAGTGTGAATGCCCCATTAAGGAAGCTGTGGCGTATTTGCGTGGGCCGCCAAATCTGCCTGCGGAAGCCGCCGTAGATGTAGACTCTGCTGCCGATGTCGAGGCCGTAGATGTAGACGCGGTCGCCTCACAGTTCATCGCACGAAGCACACACCGAGCACAGATGAAGTCCGAAGCGCACCTTTTGCACTCGGCGCTCCGGCGGTGACATCACGCTCCGGCACTTCGTGAGCGTGAGCGGCGCGTGCTTGATTACGTTTTCGGCCATCTTTCGGGCACAACCACGCCGCTTTTTCGCTCAATGGAACAAGAAAGGCTTTCGCCTTAAAAAATGTGTCCCAGTTAGGCACCTTAAAAAATACTTTTTTTTTTTCATGTTCTTGTGAGAGAAGCACATAACACATAACTGGTATTATTTTATTTTTACTATTTTATTATGTATTCTTAATATTTTTTGTAAACTAGATATTTTCGCAGAAATACGCAAACGCGTGCAAGGGTTGTGACAGTTTGTAATTTGCGTATAACGATTTTATCGAAAATCAGAATATCATTGGCAATTCAATAAGGCTTGTTAAACTCGAAGGTACCCACGTCTGCTTGTAAAACTGGTCACAAGAATGAAAAACCCTATTGTGTCCTGTTCGTTTTGCCGATGTCACTTTCTATAATTAACCACCATCTCGCCGAAACATCCATCTTCATAAGACTTTTAGCCGAAAATATAAAAAGCAGTCACTATAAAAGCGCTGCACCGCACGCCGTATACTTTAACGACTTATCTGTCTTTTTTTGTCTTTTTTGACCACCGTTAGCAATTCAAACTGCTCAGTGACCCCAGAAACGCCTGCATTACTGACCGCCATGCTTTCCAACTCAAGTGATAGAGCAATAAACTGGTTCAACTCTAAATAACAACATTATTTTCGTGGTTGTGTAGCTTTTCTGCATCAGCCTGGATATCTAAGATGATATCAAAATACGGTACTTTTACTTTCATTTTGAGTGGAATTATTTTCTCATATGCTACTTTCATAAACTACAATACTCTCGTACAACGCTTCCATTGCAGGGAGCCGGAATAGCTACGATACTGATGGTCGCGTTTCAGCTGTTGCACATGTTCGTGAAGCTGAGTTACCACGTTCAGCCTCCAAGGATGCCCGTCAGCCTCGACAATTGTCCAGGGAACGTCAGCAGTGCCCACGCGGCAGCTAGCAACACGTCATCTGGTGTAGTTCCTCAAACGTGAGAATTGGTAGCCCCCTCTGTTGTCATGTGATATCGATGCATATTGTCTTCGGAATGTTTGTCTAGCCAATTGAAAAGACGTATTGAAGGCTACTTTTCGACAAGCCATGAGGCCTGTATTTTGTCAAACTTCTAATAGCAGTATGTCTGCTTAATATAAGTGCACTAGTTAAGCCCACTTAGGTGCACATGGTTACAGGTGAAAAGTTCAGGGAACTTCACTCCCACCACTTTTTTAGTTTGGCAGAGCAAACACTGAGAGGAGGTCACCTCCTCTCCAGCGTTCGCTCTGCTAAAGTGGAAAGGGGTGGCAGGAGCTTTCCCTGAACTCTTAAATTATCACCGCCTATAGGTGACGAAACAGTTCTTGGTTTGTTCTAAGCCAATTTGTATGATGAGTTGTTCTATGGATAATCTTCTTTGTTTGTCACTCTTTATTTTATAGCACGGAGTTTCAAGAGCATTTACAGTCAGTCGTATCGTAACTCACTGGACACTTTTGTGAGTAATAAGTTATTAACTTATAAACAGAGACTGAAACCGATAAATATAAAGGTTCGGTTAAGTTTACGGTTACCGTTTTTTTCTTCAAATCGGTTTTCTTTCGTATTTTCAGGCTTTCGGATTTTTACCATTTCGGTTACCGGTTATCCGCCCCTAAAAGGTGTTTTTTTGTTCTATGTTTATTCTAATAAGCCGACTTCTCTTCGACGTTTCAGTTTGGTCGCACATCACCTTCACGAAGGCGCCTTAGAAGCGTTTAATACTAAAAAACGGGGTTGTAGTAGGGAGTAGAATAGTAGTAGTAGTTGTAGGGAGTTGTAATAGTAGTATTAGTTGAGGCTAGGGAGTAGTAATAGGAGTAGTACGAGGAGGAGGAGGAGGAGGAGGAGGAGGAAGAGGGTGTAGAATCGGGTGCTCTGCCAGTTCGGCCTATGAATGCTCATGTCTTCCCTAAACGAGTAACTGAGTCAAGTTGTTTCTTTTAGCGTGGTTACCATAACGTCCTTAAACGCTCGTCTTTCCACCGGAGTCACAATTAAACTGTTTTACTCATGAGTAGACTATGCGTGTCTTATGCCTAAATCAAATACTTTAAAAACGTTTACCGTCCTGATGCTTTCGTTAGAAAAAGTTTATAATAACGTTCATTCGCATAAATAATACCACAACATATTAATTACATTTTAAGATGGGGAAATCAACCGTTTAAAGTGAGTTTATTGAAATGAACTGTTGTCACCTGGTCGACTGGGCGACCGCATTCGCTCAAATGAACATTGTCATTCGATGAAACATCGTACATGAGTTTTCGCTCGCCAAAACGTCGCTTCACTCATGTGAGTACCTCCCCTTCAAAATATCCGGACTTTCCGTATGATCGTGTATTCTCTCTCAATAAAATATTTCGCCAATAGAAAGGGCACATACCATGGAAGAGTTGAACAACCAAGAGCCACTAAGTTTTCACTCGCCAGAGCGCACACACGACAGAAACAAACGCTCGTGCAAACCGACTTTCGACTAGCCGTTTTCTTAGCTCCCCGTTGTTGGCATGAGAACGGCGTCAACAGCATCTATTGTCTTCCAAAACTCACGGCCACAGGGAATTCTAGCCAGAGTAGAGTTGTCACCGTAAACCTAAGCTTGGTAAACGTCTGCATCTAGGGTTTTAAGCGCGAAACACATGTACGACGAAACCGTCCGATCCGACGTCCGATCAGGTAATACGACGGTCGGAGGCGAGAGTTTTCAGCGCCTCCGGTGCTACGAAAACCCTCTCCCCCAAGGTCATTCCGGGAGTCCGCACGTCGGATCGAACGGTTTCGTCGCACATGTGTTTCGCGCTTTATTAAATCCAATAAGAACATGGAAGCGAAATAGGTGACGGCTCTCCACGCGAGTTTCTGATTCGCTGAAACGTTGCCACGTGTCTTGCTCCGGCTCTTTTATTGGCCCACCAGCCCTGTAGCAAAGGAAGCATACCGCCGGCGCCTCCGTTCACTGCGGCGTCGTCCCAGCCGTCCCGCCGCCTGGAACATGAACCTTCCGCCAGCTCCGCTTGTCGATGCTTTCGTTTTCGCTCCCCCGCTCTTCTTCCCGGCTGCTTTCACGAAGAAAGTAAGCAAAGGGGAGACGATGTAATGTCTGCAAATATCAATGGCCTTTCGAGATCACCGTTAATGTTCCGTTGTATTCATCATCATTATTTTTTCCTCTTGGGTGCCCGTTGGGCGTTGTACAAGAGAACGTAAATAAAACAAAAAGCGGAACAGTGAATACAAAGATAACGCTCTAAGCTAGATAGCTAGGTTAGATAATAAGTGGGTAATAGATTCAACAAATTTAGTAGTATCGTTTATAAAAACGATGTTGAGAGATTGTGAGTTCCACTCCTCAGTGGCCAAAGGAAGTGTGGAAGTCTGGCGAAAACATTTGATGATTAAATGGGACGTAGTTTACACGGGTGACCTAAACGAGGGAAAATAGGGTGGGGAGGTGATCGTAACGATTCTCTGGGTGGGTATTGTGATGAAAATATTATGAGGGAGAGAGAGACGCGACACTCGTTATTGTTTAAAAAATGATGAACCGATATAATATATTGGTTCAGGGTTAAGACATTACGGTTACGGTTATGGTTAACATCGAATTAAAATATCGGTTTGTTCCGGTCACAGTTACCAAAACCATTTTGATCTAAACAGTTTTCGGTTTGGGTTCGGGTTACGGTTTTAGTCCCCACTTATATTAGCGGCGTAATTCTTAGAAAGAAAGACGTATGTATCGTGTAGCGCCCGGATGATTGCCTTATAAAGGAACTCAGAACGGAATAGCTTTCACAATTACGGTCAGCTAAACTTCAAACTCCGAGAGGAAAACGGAGTCACAGATTTCTTAACGACTCCTTCATTTTTAAGGTGCCCTTCTCTTAGTTGAGTGCCAGAATGAACAGAGTGTATCCCATTTCCTCTACCCCTCATTAAAAATGATGCGCGAATGCTAATGAGGAAATTATCACTTTCCTAAGCAGTATCTTCTGTGGTTCATATAAAAAAGGTGTTATACTTGCTAGTATATGCTCCTTCTCCAAAACCCCTTGTCTTATGAGAGCACTATAGTGCATAAATAATAATGAACATTGCCCTTGCAATCTAGCAGGTACGGCAGATAATTTGCCGTGTTTTATTTTTGTTCTTATGAAAACCATTTTTTTTATTTGTAGCTCTTACGACGTTCTCGGGCTTTCGCAGCTGTCATCATACTGGAGCAACTTGTTCAGCTCAATTGTGACCATTTTGTTAGGACTCGCTATCAGTGCGTGCACAGGTAAGAGAGCGTAGGAAAGTTTAGCTATCCATGCAACTTCCTGCATTTAGTTTTGCAGTATGTAAATCGTATCAATATTTCTTGCGTTGCTAATTATTTAAAATTAATAATTACGATCGCTTATTGCGCTTCCATAAGCAACCAAACGTTTTCTTTATAAAATGCCGGCATAATTCGGAAATATGCCAAATGAGCAATTACAATAAGTCATAGCGACCCCAATAAACCGCAGGAAGAAACTACGCAGAAGCCTATCAAGTTGCTTCGCAAAACGACTTGTTCTTTCTATACACCAACTTATAAGATATCCAAATGGCTTAGGCATGTTATCATTTACGTGGTCAGTAATGTTTTCTATGAGTGCAAAACTAAGTGCCCCAAACAACTACAATACCAGGTTGTGCACACCTGATAAATAAATATACGAGAAGCAAGCGTTTTACAAAAACAACGTGTTATATCTGGGCTTCAAAAATTAAAATGTTTCTGCTTCTTCACTTTTTATTGTACTTAACGATTTAAAATTGCGTTTTGTTTTCATTCAAGGTACTTCAAAAAGTTACAAACGTCGACTTCACATGTCCAGTAATATGTTTGTGAAACTCTGGTCGAAGATGAAGCTCATTCAGCGTGATACCGACATTGTAAGTTTCGTTTTTCCTTTTGGGGCAATTTATGGAGGTAAAATATTTTGCAGGAGATCACGTAATTATGTAAGTTAAATTTCATCTTCTTATAATCAGAAAAAAGAGAATTGCTGAAATATTTAGAAAAAACAGTTGCTTAAATGAGCGTTTTATTGACAATACCCTATTTCATTTAGGTTTAGCTAGCAATAACAACCTCAACAAACAATAGGCTTTACGATAAGTTTATTAATTTAATATGTGTTTTTTATAAAAATACATTAACAGCAGAAGTTACGCAAGCAATTGATATAGTTTTAAGAACAATTTCAATGTTACGCGGTCCTTGAGACTGTAAGCCTTTACCCTAAAACACCATAACAACCCCAGATTTAAAAAAAAATATTGTGATAAAGTTATTTATTTATGTTCGTGCTTCTTTTCTTCTCAGACGAATACCCCATTTATCGTGGATCTCAAGAAGCCAAAGACTTTATCTCCGGAGAAAGAGAGTATGCTGCAGCAAGTCAAAGAGACAAATGATCTGATTGGTCTAATGAAACATTTTGTCACACTAGGAGTTGAGGCTGTTTCGTAAAATATTTTTATATGTGCGTGTGACTGACACTCGAGGTCTTCTGCATCACTGTTTGTTGAATCGGAAAGCCTATGAACTCTGACGCTTGTTGATGAACATAAAGATGTTTCAGCGGCACATCTTCAAGGGACTCTTGTTCTACAAAAGAATTGGTTTCAGGCGTCATAAAAATTTTCAGTCCTGTCCAGAGTCAGGCCGCGTCTCCACAAACACTATATGGGGGGGGGGGGGGGTTACACGTGACGTACTTCCAGCTCAAAGTATTCAAGGACGCCATATTCATAAACTGCGCCGTATGTCCCTTGTGTTGCCAACGTCCCTCAAGGACAACGCGAAACTGTCATGGTTTCGTTTCGCTGGTTATTTCACAGATAGGGCGCAGTTCGTCGCGGCATTTCTAAGGAAGTTCGCACCCACTGACTTAAAAGATACTTAAGGAGAAACTCCACCGTCACAGCCGAGAACTTTGTACCTTGTGGGAACCAACGCAAGACACAAAAGACGCAAAACCACATGATGCGGCACGCCTTGCATTTGAGGAAGAGCTCGTGGATGCCTGCAGCAAGCGGTTGAGTTTACAAAAAGACACCAGGAACCGGTCACAAAAGCGCACAAGGAGTAGTACAAAAACGTCGGCGGCCTACAGCCCTCAAGGTGGGCGGCCTTTGTTTTTTTAAGACAATCATACGCCGAGTTACGTGAGCAAGGACATATAGGTAAAGCTTGCTCCTAGGCGTGAGGGACCCTTTCGTGTAGTTCTCCGCGTTTGGGGACAACGGCGTTTTTCTGAGTGACGCAGCTTCAGGACGTCGCCGAGGAATGACCCACACCAACCATAGCTTTCACTTTACCATGAACCATGGGCACATTAACCACCAGCCAGTGCTTCGTGTCTGAAGCGGGGAGCGGGGGAGAGTGTTGTCAGGGAGAAGATGTAGGAGAAACGGAGAAGTGTCAAGAGACTATGGTAAGGGCCCGTACAAAGTCGGTTTTCATCATATAGGAAAAATATTTGTTGGAATGATTAAATCCTAGCAGTTCTTACTAAGTCCTGTCGTCGACGGAACCCTATGTGTGTGCATTTCACCAACACCGAAAACAAGTTTAAAAACTAAGCGTCTGCATGCCAAGGATAATGGAGAGAGGGCGTACGTATTTATCAACATGGCCTAACGCGACTCTCCAGAAGTGAAAAAGTGTTTCATAAAACCACCCATAGAGTGATTCCTTCTGAGATTGTGTGGAAAGACTGCCTTTTCTTTGGGCAAGCTCTTCCTTCAGAAGCGAGATGTACTTGAACATTGTCGGCATTTACATTCGCACAAATAGACTATGTAGAAATTAGCTAATACATTATTGTTTACACCGCATTGTTATCTAGGAAGATTAGTAATGGTCAAAATGTATTCTTACTTTTCTTTGGAGTGTCCTTTATTTCTATCATTTTCCTGTTCCTCGCGTCGGGGCTTTCATGGAGCCTGAAAACCTACAATGACTTGGTCCTGCGTGATGAACGATAGCACCCCACAATACATGCCTTGCACGTGACGTCATATGGCACCATACCAGCCGCCATGGTTCTGTACCGTGCTCCTGTGCGCGTACCTTCTGCAACAAATATTTTGCACCCTCTAATTTGTTCTTCTCGCCGAGAACAAATTCGGTTATGCCAAATATATTCTGCAGAAAGTACGTTCACACGAGCATAGTACGGAGCAAAGGCGGCAGGTGTGACGTCAATGCAAGCTATGCATTACTGAAGCTGATTGAACGTTGAGGCTTATTATATACAGCCAATCAATTTGATTATATTGTTTCAGCGCTGTAGAGACAAATTTAACTAGTACAGTACCACCGCAAGTGATGTCACGTGAACTGACGTCTCGCGACCTATACACCAATTTAATTTGTTTGCAAACTTTAGAGAAACTATTGATGTAACGTGAGCTCACGTCCAGTGACCCATACACCAATACACTTTTTCCGGTAGATTAAGCGCGAAATTCGACGTCACCTGACCTGACGGCACAAGACTTATACATCAACTTGTTGCCCCAAGCTCCTGAGAACAAAAATATCATTTTTAATTTTATGTGACATCAGAAAAAATCGCAGGTAAGAAATCAGGACGCTTGTCCTGATTGACGTGAGGAAGGCCTTTGACTCGGTTCTTCATGCCGCAGTAATCGGGGAAGCCCAGGAACTGGGCCTCACTGGAATACCACTGAACTTCATATGGGCTTGTCTGGAAGTCCGCACATACTTCGAGCGCTACAAGAGAAAACATACCCAACCGGAACCAAACATCATCGGAGCCCTTCAAGGCTCTGTCCACTAGCCTATGCTATTTAACTTAGCCACGCTGGTACTACCAAATTAACCCGGACAAATGCCCCAACTCGGTTTCATGGTTTACGCCAGTGATGTAACCATTTGGACAAGGCAGGCCAACATCTCCGAACAGCAAGAAACCCAGCAAGCCAGTCTTGACAACATCAAGAACCATTTGCTGGTTAAAGTGGAACTCCAGGCATCTCCGAAGAAAGAAATGAACTACGCAGTCCTCGCTCCCAAGAAGCACAATCAAGACCACGGCCGTGGCGAGACAATATTGGATATAAACTCAAACTGGTGCTGGCAGGGAAGATGGTCCTTCCGTAAACCTTGGTAAGAATTCTTGGACTAGTTTTGGAGGAGACGGTATATGGAAGGAATGGTTGACACAGAAAAGCAAGCACTGCCAGTCCGCCCTTGGAATCATTCGGGGACTCTAGCGCGAGGGCTGGTGCAACACAAGAGATGGCACGGAGAATGGTGGCTGCTTTGGTGACTTCACGGCCTGCTACGGTGCTCACCCTTTCAACCCCAACACAGCACAAGGGAAAAGCTGGAGGTCCTAAATCGTCATGCGATGAGGGAAACCACCGGCTCGCCATTTTCACTAAAATAAGCCGACTCCTTGTCTCGTCGCTCGCCAAATCGCGTACATGCGGTTTATACTTAATTACCGCGAGACTGGCACCACATGTACGATTGGCACACGCTCCCTATTCCCTCTCAATACTGTTTAGATAATCCAATACGTTGGCGTAGCTTAATACGCTCCAGGACACGGTCAAGGCTCGTGCTGTGGCGCACGAGGAACGACTGAAGCATTGAATAGAAGGAAGACAAATATTACGGCTATTAAAAGACATTAACTCCTTACCAGTACTGCCGAAAGTTCTTCCCTCTTTAGTAGATGCAGCAGACACCACCGAACGAAAACCTCTAGCATCACTGAAAGGACACGGTAAGAGGTACTCTTGATTAGCACAAACCAACAAGAAAATGGTCGAATATCGAAAGTCCTGAGCTTACTTTTTGGCGTCATACATCAACTACGCTAAGGAAGAGGCTCCTACTTCCCTTGGGGCGGCTGCATTCTACGTCCCGGCACTTGGCATTGCCGCGAGTCCTAACGTACCCCTACAAGTGACTCGGAACCAGACTTAAGTAGTTCAGGATCTTTACCGACTCCAGAGATGCAGTACAAGAATGCAAGAAGTCTTACAACGCAAGCAGTAAGATCAGAAATATTAAGAAAATGGCTGCCGAGCTCCGCAAGCAAGGCACCAACATGAAGATCTGCTGGGACCTGGCCACGCTGGAATCCTCGGAAATGAAGGCGCCCATCAGGCTAGCTCGCGATTCGCTCATTATTCTGGAAGCAGGCTATTTCAAGTCCATTTCAAAACAACCACAGATACGCTGCCTCACCTCCCCTGAGCAGCAGATACCAGGGTCAGGCAGAATACGACCCCGAAGAGGAGCGCACAAAGATTAAGAACTTTTAACAATATACGCTGTGAGAAAGGCTACCCCGCCGGCACTACTCCCTGCCTCAGGGACTCGGGCGAGAGGACAAGATCATCATTACTCGCGTCATAGTGGACGCCGCTCACGCTCCGGCCAGGATGACCAAGTGTAACAGAGGCACAAGGTCCATCACATGCACCAAATGGGACACCCAAGCACCCGTGGACATGCACCACCTTCTGTGGAACTGCCTTTGCAAAAAGAGGCCACAGGCAAGTTTCAGCCCAGCCAAGCCACTGCTTAGAGCAACTGGCTCCACCACCAATGCCACAACACAGCGAGGACGCCTTGCTGAGTCTCCTGGGCTTTGTATATAAGCCATTGCTAGACGTCTTTATGTAGATCTAACCATCTCCATCCCGTACTGGCGTGCCAGGTGCGCCCAGGTGAATTAAAACCACCGGTGATATCTCCTAACTCCCTCCCCTGTTTGTGGCAAATCAAACGCTTTCTGAATCTGAATCTACGCCAATTTAGTTTCACCGCTAAAATTTAAAAAAGTACGTCACGTGATCTATACACCAATTCATTTTGTCACGTGACCTATACTTTTATTACCCTCAATAACCGTAGCAAAAAAGTCTGACTCCACGCGGAGCATTACTAATTTCCATCTTTATGTAAAGTATATATATGTAGGTATATTTTAAATTTTATATACGTTATCTTATCAAGGCGTACACGCTTGAAACGCCGAAAGCATCGCTTCTTTCGCCAGCCACATCTTGTAAGAACTACTTTGCCCGGCGTATAAACAATGCGCAAAACTTCCTCCTCTTTTTTCTTGAAGTGAAAACGAATGTTTTGACTTCAATAATATAATTTATCCCAGTAATGCATGGGATGCCACATCTATGAAGCAATTGTTTCAACTTGTCTAGAAGAGATTGAACAGCGGTTTCAAAAGTGAAGAAAAACCTATATTTTTCACACTATTCCTACTAAATTTAAAGGGTAACTAAATCGGTGTTTAGGTCATATGACATTAGCGGGGAGAATGGATTTGCTTATAAACCTCGTGACGCTAGGTCGCGTGACGTAACGCTTCCCACCAAATATAACGGGGACACTCAACTGGGTGTTTAGGTCAAATGATGTCAACTCTCCCTCTAAATTTAGCGAGGAACCTGATTTGATGTTTAGATCATGTGACGTCGATTTCCCCGCTAAATTTATCGGGTGATATGCATTTGTGCTGTGCTTCTATCCGACGAAAATAGGCAGGGCCGAAGATATCGGAGAGGGAAAAACTGGAAGAGAGTGAGGTAGTGGACTAGCAGCCCGGAAGGTCACGGGGGTCATCGAAATCGGCAGCTCAAACGTCTCCAGGTGCGCGGGGTGTGTGACGAACAGGGTGAGAGTGGTGGCCCACCCGGGAACATGCATGAGTAAGGTCATGGATAGTCCGAAGTACGTGGTGGGAGAACATGCCGGGGCATAATGTGGTGGTCATTCATCCCTGGGGAAACAGGTAGAGGCTGGGTAATAAAGCTAGAGCGGCCTCCAATTCTAATGTGCAACATCACAGAGGTTGAAAGCCAATATGTGGCAATGAAGCGGGAGTATCGATATCTTGGAGGCGAATAGGATGATCAGGCGGCATGCAGATGGACTCGGCTACGATGTAATGGAGGTAAAAAAAAGTGTACCAGAGTGGGTCATCGCCGGCATTCGGCCGTGGATGGATTCGCCATGAGACAAACGCGGGGTGGCGGATCAACACTAAAATGGGAAACAGGTTTTTTTTTTATTTGGCGGGGGGTGAGGGGGGTTCCCAAACCCTTGCTTAGAATCTTCTAAGCCCTCTTCTAAGTTAGAAGAGGGCCAATATTTTTATTGGTAAGGAGGGGAGGTGAGAAAAGACAAACGGAAGCCGCGCAAAATTTAAAAAGGGAAAAGGAAACAACTTAACATATGCATTGTAAACATGTAATGAGGTAGAAGCAGGCTAAAGTGGGAGCAGGTTGGGAACACTTATACTTCTGTTTCACATACTTAGTGTGCAACGCTATCAAACCTACTGGCGCGAACATGGGGCTTGATTCATTGATCATTTGCACGCGTTCTCGCGCAAACAAAACCATAATTTCTTTGTGTGATTTTATTTTACATGTTTCCTTTGCAAACGGCATGGTTTCACTTACTGTAAGACGTGTCTCGCGCAAACAAACCATAATTTCTTTGTGTGGATTTTATTTTCACATGCTCCTTTGCAAACGGCATGGTTTCACCTACTGTAAGACCCTGCCAGTCAAGCCCAATGTGGCTTAGGCAGGTCTGATCTTAACTATGTTTTGTTCATTTACCGCAATAAAATTATTACTACTACCAAAAAAAAATGAAGCCTGCGCCTACACCAGTAGCTTTGACAGCGTTGCACGCTAAGTATGAAACAAAGTATAGAGGCAGAAAAGGGTTTCAGTGTATGGGCTATACTCTGTTTCACCTTGCGTTGTACCGCAGGAAAGGCTACAAGCGCGAGCTCCTTGCTGTAGGGCACATCTCGGCGGCACAAGCTCTCGTTCACCAAGGGCAGCTACCAACGCTATGAGCTCGTGCTTCTAGCCTTCGCTGCGGTACAACATAAGGTGAAACGGAGTATTAGCGGTGAGATGTTTGGGTGGCGCCCTCCTATGGTTACCTCTCGTGATGTCATTACCCTGTGAACAACAAGTTCGATGGTGTTTGCAATTAGCAATGTGGAAGCTGGAAATCATCTCGCTTTTAAACCAATACTGCCAACACCATCAAAATCGAAGTTCTTACATTACTCTTATTTCCGTCAATGAGGAATCCTTTGCTGCCGTCAAAGTCAGCATTCGGCCAATCGTGGAGGGCCGACCACCGTGACGCTTTCGATCGGTCATGTCGCCAATATTAGAAACACACCTGAGAGTTGAGGAGGAACCGCCGTACATACCATGCTACATTTGGATGAGTTGCAACCGAAGGGTTGCACATATAATATTGCTTTGCTCATATAATATTGCTTTGCTCTGTCGTGAACTGTATAAAGATTTGTGGAGGACGTAAAAGCGTTTGCTATGATCTCAAATAGACTGGCAACCATAATTTTAAGCCACAAGGTGGGCAAGTGTCGTTACCCTGAAGCGCGGTTTATTTAATCGTAGGCTCTGGCCAAAGTTATCAGCATCAACGGGTCTTCGTCTTTCTCATCCCCTAACATGGAGGGAAGCTGCTGTTGAAAACGCATTACCCTCCGGGCCTATGACAGGCTTTAGAACTTGGAGCTCACGTTCATCGAAGCCAACGGCCACTACCAATGCGGTGGGATCCGCAGCCGGGCGTGTTAGCGAACAGTAGCTCGGAGCACGTGGAACGAAGGCTCACGCTGCCGGACCCAGGGACCCTGGGTTAAGCTCGCAACCCTCCCCGGTTCGGTTTGGATGAGCATCGTATCTGCGGTGCGCTCGTATATCACTACTGTGTGATGCAAGTTAAAGTCCCCGGACTTTCAGGGTACTGCACTGGCTAAATTTATCATCTATAGTAGAAATATAGGACGCTCATTGAGCGCTGACTACCTTCATGCTGTCTAAACATACACACAGCATAATTACATTTTACCACCAATCTCACAAGGGTCCTGCCGGTGACAAAATTTCTCACGTCACCGCGGCTTTCAAGGGGGACCGCGCACACGCGCGGCAGAGGCAGAATGGGACTTTTATACACTACCAACAAATGGGTCTCATTAATTCATCGTCATCACCGGACTCGACCCTGTCTGTCCCCCGGCTTAGTGTTTAAGTCCCGTGACTTTAATGTTCCCGCTAAATCTAGCGGTAAAACTGAATTCGCGCATAGGTCACTTGTCGTCAGTTTCCACGCTAAATTTAACGGGGTCAAACTGAATTTGTGTATAGTGAAATGACGTCAATTTTTTTTCTGCTAAATCTAGCTGGGTAACTGAATACTGTATGTGTTTAGAATATGGGACGTACGATCATTTCCTCGATATATTAATCTACTAAATGCATCCGGACGGGGATTCGAACGAAGTTAATTTTTGGATCAGGAGGTTCCGTGAAAAAAGTATTCCAAGCCTTCAAAGGTGTATTTTTATATTGTTCCTTGTGTTCCGGTAGTTCTAAGAGTACTGAGAAAATCCGGTATATGGCGTTCCTTTTTGAGTGTCAGACTGGTGGTCTTGTAACACGGGCGTTCCATTTCACAAATATTTACTCACTCTGTATTCTTGCTCAATAAGTTACGATTTTCATGATGTTGCCTTCTGGCTGCTTCTTTAATAGAGAGTTTTAGTAGATCGTTCCGATAACCTCCGATACCCCCGATAACGATACTATATATGGGAAGCGCAAAGGCGGAGGCAGAGTATCGGGTATGGTTATCGGAGTCATCGGAACGATCTACTAAAACTCCTCTATTGTACGTCGCGAAACCGAGTGTAGCAGTGGCGCTTTAGACAAGTCTGCTTTGTGGGTTAACCAAGAGGCTCGTCCCTTCATGGAATATAGTTAGTTTTACTGACAGGCCACAAATAACAATGAGAGAAGCAAATGCGATTAACTGAAACAAAAAGTGCGCAAATCCGGCAGAAATATATAATAAGGAAAAGAAGAAAAAAACAGGACTCTTTGTACTGACATTTCCGCATCGCACTTGGGATTTCCAGAAACCAACAAATATGATGAAGGACTAACAACACAACGCGGGGTTCATTTTCCACATTGAAAATTAAAGTACAAGCAAAATGAATAGTAATAAAAAAAAATCCACGTCCTTTCTACGTCGGTTCGGTTTGCCAGGCGAAAATTTTTGCAAACAGCTTTCATGGTAGCAGAGAAGCAGCTGCGGCGGCGAGCACCGTCATATTGCCATTTTTCGTCAAAGCAGGTCGCAATAAAAACAGAGATGTCAAAACAAAAGGCGCTCGTCCCACTAAATCCAGCAGAGCCGTGATACCACATCGTCTCCAATTCTTAATCTAACCTCGCAAAATTTAGTGCCATGATCCGACTAAGCAAAATAACGAGCAACAGTCTTTTGCAAACAGCTTCTGGCAGTGTAAACCGTCTCAACAATATCTCTCATTGGCAAACATGCTCTTGTTTGTGCCGTTGTAGTGACAGTGAACCGCACGTCAGCATGGCCCACGATGTGTATGCGCCGAGAAAGCGAGGCAGAGGGGGAGACGAGAGGGTGAGGGACATCAAAACGCCGAGCACTGGTTTGAATGATAAGAGGGTAGACTTAAAGCCAGCTGCCTTTTGTCTACACTGCACTCGTCGAACGCGTTCGAATGCCAAAGCCAAACGTCGGACGCCGGCGTTCCGAGTTGCAACGCGTTCGACGAGTGCAAGGGAGACAAAAGGCAGCTAGCTTTATGACTACCCCCTATTCGCTCCAATCATAGCTCGGCGTTCCGACGTCCCCGCGCGGTCTCTGTCTCCTCCCCTCCTTCCACTTTCTGAACGTCCTTGAAATTCATTCATTCATTCATTTATTTCTACCCTAAAGCGTTCCAGTCAGGGCATTACATAAGGGGGGGGGAAGTAGTGACACAATAAATCAACATATAAACGCAATAAAATACAATAATATGCAGTCAGGAAAAATTGGAGTAGAAATTATACATAATGAAAAACAAAAGAACACTCAAAAAACATGGGTTTGAAGCGTATTCAGGAATGCGCTGTCGCGTCGCTACTGCGTGACTATCGACGATGGCAACTGATTCCATTCGGATATGGCGAGAGGAAGAAGGGATTCGTTAAAAGCTTGGACTTACCAGAAATTCGTGTTTGATGGCACAGGAGTTATTTTCGACGAAGACGACAATTCTTCTCTGGGGGCGATAGCTAAGGAGTCCCTGAGGTCCGGGTACGGTGTAGTAAATTTCTCGTGAAGGAGGCAGAGTCGAGAAACTTTCCTTCGTAGGAGCTTAGAGGCGTCAGTCCCAGTTGATTTTTCTCAAAGAAGACACACTGGTGAAAATGATGCCCACGATCTGTGCTTTCTTCTGCAATTCTAGGAGGAAACGAGGTCATTGATGGCATTAATTGCGTTGCCATTAAAGTCGTCAAACAATTTAATTTAATTTTCAGAATTGCGCGAGCAGCATTTGGCGCGACCGTAGAGGACGGTCCTCATCGGCGTGCCTTCATCCGGCAAAACGCTAGTTCCACCATGTTGAAGAACATCATCCGTCACTTTCCCCATTCGTTTGCACGTGGCAGACGCTTATGGACGACGTTTTGCTTCCTTCATTCGTTCTGCAGCGAAACATCTGCACAATCGAAGTGCGCGGACGATCAGAAGTGGTTTCGGCGGATCGACGTTAAAGCCGGCCCACCTCGAGCATTCAATCACCACTCCAACTAGTGCACCGACGAGAGATCTTACAGACTCTCCGACGACGCGTGATGGACGAAGGGTTCGTCGACCCGTACGATTTGTGCCGTAACTGTTTGTCCATGTATTATTTTAATTTTTCAACATTTCTGGAAGGGGGAGTAGTGTGGACATCGCATGTCTAGTTTCGGTTTCGCCACACGTTTAGTTTCGGTATTGCCTCCAGCGTCTGGCAACTAGAGCCAGCTGAGGAATGCCGCCGGAGGGCGCGGGCGTTTGAGTAAACAGTTTCGGGTTACTACATTCGGGATCGGAGAGACACGCCTGCACCAGGGCCAACGCGCTCATGTATTGCTGTACCTTGTGTAGTCAAGTGTAATAAACCTCCGGCGGCATACCTCAGCAAGCTCTAGCTGCCAGACACCGAGAGGCGAAACCGAAAACTAAAACGTGTGCGAAACCGAACGAGCATGCGATGTCCACAAAGGCTACCATGGGTGCGGCACGGCTCCTGGCGCGAGCTGAGGAGTATGCTTGGGAAGTCATGGTGCTAGCTCACGGTGGCAATACAGCTCTGTACGGCACCACGCGGCAACTCTATGCTAAAACTGCCTATTGAAATGGTTAAAATTGCGCACAAATAGAAAGGAACAGTGAAGAGGAAGAGGGTGCGCAATTTTAACCATGTTCAATCATTAACAACTCGCCCAACTAACCACTTTGCCTATTGAAATTCCGGTGCAGGAGTGGAACGTGAAGTGTGGAACTAAAATCAAAAGTGGCACAACACTGTATATAAATAATGATACACCTTGGTATACATCGATCATATAAAAGCAATATCAAAATACACTGTGCGTGTGAAAAAATGTTTTAACGGGTAATAAAATTTATTCATTTTTAGAAGGAATTTAATGTGTTCAACAACCATAATCCACGCCAAACCTTTTATACCAGTGTGTTGCCCGCATGAAACTATGGCAGTACAAAACTACAATATCATTATGCGTCGTCAGTCGCTTCGTGATTTCTCTTGTTTATCTATAAGTTCTCCCTTGAACCGCAGTTTGTTTTCCTTGTCTCCTCCCTGTGCCATGACATGCAACTCATAAAAGATATCAAATGAAAGAAATACTCTACAATCACTATGAGAAACAAAACAGTAATGATTGCAAAACCAAATACAACAGTGTCTGAAAATTACGCGTTGTTGTTCATATCATTCGGGCATTTTCTATACGTGTAGGGACGGATGTAGGGACTTTTGCGACTAATGCAGGGACATGCAGGGTGTTTCAAGGCTGACTGTAGGGATTTTCACGAAAAACAGTTGGTAACCCTGTCCCATCGGCTCGCATTGTCGGCTGCGCTCTGACCTAATGTGAAACGAAGTATTATATACGTCAGTGTCGTTCGCCCAAGTATGCTTTCGTGTCACTGAATATACTGTGTCATAGTACCACATTCCCATTCTTTAGTGCTTTGCCAACAACAGACTCACTCTAACCGAGTATGTTTTTGTTTACTGCGGCTTCATTGGACGGCAGAAGTCACTTGACACGTGCATCATCATCATTGTTTTGAACCGCCGCCATGAGCCACCATTTTGTGGACAGCCAGCTTCTGCTGCAACACTCCAGGTACTCTCTTCTTCTCGGCCGCTTAGGGCGTGCTTGCTGTGCCTTCGGGTGCAGAGGCAGGTAAGAGAACGGTGAAAATACTATTCCTCTGTCCCGTCTGGTCGACGACGCTACTGCGAAGGGGAAGCGTACTTGACTTTCCAATATAGAGCATGTAAACTAACGCTTTTAAGGCATTTTTGGACAAACGCAAATGCAGGTTTCTCAATATATTGCGCTGCGATTTACTACGTAGGCGCAAGCAGGTGGTGTAAGTTTACGGTAAAAAAAATCAAAGACTGAACTTACCTTGAGTTAAAAGAAAAAACGGAGAAACCTGTTCTGGGCAATCTACGCCGCCACTTCCCAGGCGATGCACGTGTAGTGTGAAATGCTGCCGACAGATGGCGTACACCGCGTCGAGGGTGCGCCGGCCGATTCAGGTTGTGATATTAGGTAATCCGCAAAAAAAGATGAAAGACGTTTACAAATCTATGTAACGCACATTTGATTAGGCTTTTGCAACAGGTACACACAAATAATAAGGTTGCTATAACATGGGAAGCACAACTAACAGAACCGGCAGAAATAAAAAGAGGACTCGGGCAGGGTTGTCCCCTATCACCTCTACTTTTAATGATACCTGAGTAGAATGGAAAAGAAATTAGAAGAGTGCAATTTAGGTTTTTACGTGTCATATATGGAGAGAGAGAGAAAAATAAACCAAGTTACACCAGGAACGTTCTAGACAGGCGACATTTATCTTATGATAGCATTCACCTTGACCCTTCTCATATAAAACGACTTCTTTATATTACTCTTGTTCGTCCTAAGCTAGAATATCCTTCATCTATATGGCCTCCTCTCCAATCTGACCTAACTAATGCAATCGAAGCGGTTCAAAATTGTGCAACTCGTTTTATCCTTTCCAATTACTCCCGTTTTCCAAGTGTTACAGCAGTGTATCATAACTCACCCTTCCGAATCTTTCCTCGCGTCGTAAAACTTTCCGCTTTGCTTTCTTCATGAAGTTTATTATTCTGCTCATTTAAGAGTCCCTTAGCCTTCCCAGTTTTATTTCAGCAAGACTCGACCACTCATGCAAGATTTCCCGGCCCAAGACTACCTTTACAGCATTTCAGCATTCTCTCCTACCCGCTACTATTGTAGACTAGAATGGCCTTCCCGATAGCAACGTCACCAACACCAATAACACCAAGTTTCGCCTTGCACTAACCAACCACTCCCCTCTGCAATGCACCTCGGGGCCCTAATGGTGTTTGTAAATAAATGAATAAATAAATAAATAAATAAATACATCTCCCTCCTCCCAAAAGGGCCCCTCCATAGCACAACCGCCCTCCATAATTTTATGGATAAATACACGCTTCTCACTCACTCACCCAGATGGATCGGCGCGCCCCATTTTATCTATAGCACGCACCGTATACTTCCGTTTAGCTCCGCTCATTCAAAAATAGTAAAAATAAGCACCGCATCTATGTGTCTAGAGTCAGCTCTTAAAGAGGCGGTGTAACGATTTTCGGACTTCGGCCAATTAGCTGCGGAAATTAATCTGCGTCACCTATAGAACGATGAACAGAAAACCGTATTTTCTTGCGAGCGCTAGTTTATATTTTTAAAAATGAAACAAATCGAAGGTTAAAGTGCCTCTCAACTCTCCACGTCGCCTTTCGACTGACGTACTCTGGGAAATCACGTGGTTTCGCCTTGGCCTCTCTCTCTCAGAGACCCCAGCCGCTTCCTCCGCGATTTTCGACTTTTAAAGGATTAGCATCGTCGAAGGTAGCGGCGAAGGATCGACACAAAAGGCGGTTCGCCGGCTGACTGCGAGTATAGTAGCGGAGGGGGAGAGGATTTTGTTGACTTTCGCGTATCCCCCAGAGACGCCGTCACCGTAGTTCCCGTAAGCGCCACACGCAAGTGCAGATCGGCAAATAATTTTTTTTCTTCTTTTCGATTCTGCGGCGGAACCGCAGTTCTTCGGGGCAAGGTGACGCGTTTTTGGTCAATTGTGCTTGAATAAACATTTTAACAAATACAAACTGCCAATTCTTTTCAGATTAATATCGTTGAACTACCCCTTTAAGAAGTCTTGCAGGCACAGTACCCTAAGAAAGTTTTGAGAAGCAGGCAGCGCGGTTGAAGAGAGCGGATTTCCCTCAGGACACTCTGGTTGAGGTGCCAGAAAGCCTGGTAAAGAAAATTAAAGGAATACAGAGGCAACCCCGCGACAGGAATACGGCGAGGCCGGTTTTAATCCCCTATATGCACACCGTCACGCATGATCTTAAGAACGTGGCCTCTCGGTACGATGTACCAGTGGTTTTCACTGCACCCAATAAGCAGTCGCGGTTGCGCCGTAGGATCAACAGTCCCTGGTGATTCTACAGATCCTTGCACAACCAGGCACTGCACCAAATACAAAGTACACTACGGGAATCGTGTATGAGATACCCATGTCATGCGGCTCTTCTTTTATCGGTCAGACGGGCAAATGCCTTAATGATCGAGCGCGCTAACATGCCGCGGCCACGCAAACTACCACGTCGAGGCACCATGCCACTCACTGCGGTCGTTGCCCCTGCGCCCCGTCATTAGCGACAGCAGGTTTTTAGCTATAGGTACCCAGATAAGGTTTCTAGAGTGCTACATGAATCTTTAGAAATCAAAGCAAAGGGCGATAAGTGTATAATTGACACGTCGCTGTCTTTATCGGTGAATGGGTATTATTTTTGTTACTGGGATGACACCGGAATTAGCTGTGACCGACTTTTCTGCCAGCGGCTATATGATTAGTTTCTAAAATAAAAGGTAGTTGTAGTGTACCCTTGTCTGTCTACTTTCCTGTCCATGTTTTTTTGTTGTTTTTTTGTGGGGGCGCTTACCTACGTTATTATGAATTAACTGGCCCAAATTGCCACTTTATTCAAGCCTTTTATGGTTCTACCGAATAAGCTTCAAAATATCTAACGATTGGTCCACCCACCTATGCACCATCGTGCGAGGGTGTTGTGATAGAGAGAAAAATAAAATTTTAGTTATATTAGAGATTAGCGCAGACTAGGGGAATTAGCTGTTCCAGCGACAGAACTCGCTGGTTAGCTCGGAGATGTGTGGGCGTATGAGAGGTGATCTGATTGGTGGAGCTAAGATGAAAACCCAGGGAGCCAATGCGTTGTGCAGGCTGTAGGTCCGTTCCGCGTAAGTTTAAGATGAAGGATCAATGTGACATGTCCTCCAAACGGAGGGTAACCGTGAATGTCTCGGCGTCAGGATAAACCTTATTGTGAAGGTTATATAGTCCGGCTCACCGAGAAAACAACCCAGCTTAGCCTGACTTCATTATAAAGTAGGTAACAGCGCAAAAATATTGGTAAATACGAATTTTCGCCCCCCCCCCCCTTTCCTCAAAAAAAAAAAATGGCAGATTTTTTATTATTTTACATTATTTTTTAGCGCACAGAAGCACCGAGAAAAATCAACCACTGCACGTGGTTCATCCACCATCAAATCGCCGGAAACCAGTAATATAGGTACAGATAATTAAATTGTCTTTCTGTAACAGGAAAATATTACTGGAATGCTATCATAAACCCCATAGTAGCTGCGTCAGTCCGAAATACGTAGTGCAGTTCAGTCTCGGCCATAGAAGAAATGAACTAGAGGTCCTCAGGGCAGCAAAGAGGCGGCACCTCGATCGGCTGCTACTCAGCGCATCTTGTAGACAAAAAGGAACACTGGGAAGGCCATGCCTCCGAATGACTGAACATGATAGGTGCGTCACAGTTTTCCAGGGCAATCGGACGTTCGAACTCGGAATCAGGTCTAATATACTTCCGGCCGCGCACTGTCTCAAAGTTGCGACAACTCAGCGTATACCCGTGTCCCAAATAGCGGCCAGGCTCTTAAATCAACCGCCAAAATCGGTTTCTTAACCTATCGCGTTCCGATTTTGTCCAGCATTGGCCAGAGGGGGTGATATTTTTTCTATAAAATTCGCAAACAGCGAACTTACCTGAGAGAAAAAGTAAAAAAAAAAGAAAAGGCTTAACTTCGTATGGAAACGCAGCGAAGTCACCGGTCTTCAAACCATAGGGCGCCCTATGGTTTGAAGACCGGTGGCTTCGCTGCGTTTCTATAGGAGTTAAGCATTTTTCTTTTTTTACTTTTTCCTCGGGTAAGTGCGCTCTTTGCGAATTTTATAGAAAAAATGTACCACCTGTGGCCAACGCTGTACAAATTCGGAACGCGATAGGTGAAGAAACCGATTTTTGCGGTCGATCTAAAGAGCCTGGCCGCTATTTGGGACGCGTAGTAGAATGGAGCTACCTGTCGAATAAATAAAAGATTATCCTTAACCAGCTCGCCTGCATACTCTCGCTTCTTTCATTTCTCGGTCAGTACGAACCTTTAAAATGTGGCTTCCTTTCTCAGAGCAAAATAATTTTGCCATCGGGAAGTTTTACGACAACAAATTCCACCGCTCCAGGCTGATGCCAACTTCACTTTTACGTTTTCTTTAGCTTCTAAAACCTATCTGCGCAGCGATCGAAATAGCAGTGTGCGTCGCAGCCGCAAGCAAGGTTAAAAACGTGTTTACAAATTTCTGTGGTTTCCTTCTTTTTTTTTTTGGTTTCGCTCAGTCGCAGGTGTCGGCGCCACTCTTCAAACTGCTTTTATCAGGGTATCATACCAGTACTTCGCACGACAACGGTAAGTCAACAGGTAGCATAACCACGGCTTGAGATATAATCGCGATGAAATGCGCGTGTAGTCGGGCTCATTTCTTGATTATGCGGGCTAAACACAGTTTAAGATAAAATCGTGCTATTTGTAACGTAGAAAAGGAACATTAGTTCATAGAGTAAAATCAGGAGAGCGTGTTTGTTAAATATACTTTCTTGGCTGGTTCCTAGAACGCCAACGCGTGGACAACGGACAACAACAAACAGTCCGTCTCTCTCGTGTTTGTGGTTGTCCGTTGTCCACCCGTTAGCGTTCTAAAAACCAAGAAAACATTAATTCGTTTCTTTTCAACAACTCTGTTTTGTTCTTGTTTTTTGATGAAAGCATTTTTTTTTTAAATTGAGCAACCCTGTTTCAAGAACAAGATACGCACGTGTTTTTCGCCGTGCAGGGGCTCGCGACCAATGTAAGACAAAACTATACTCAGCGAATTTTCAACACAGAATGGGTTATACGGCTGGTTTTGACCTTTTGCACTTTATGTTCACTACTGCAAATTGGAAAGGGCGAAGTTATTCGCTGGAAAACTAAAAAAAAAAAAGCTCAGTCAGCATAGAAATGCGTCCGGGAGGCGGGACATGGAGCGTACGCGTGCGTGTGTCCTTGTACCCTTGTTTTTGTGCAGACTTCTAAGACAAAAATAGCGAGCATGCACGTAAAACTCACGTATACGGACTGAGCAATAAGGTTTCAAGCGTTCTTTTGACTTTACGTGTCGGGATTAAGGTATTTACAATTTCAGTCTCACTAAATACCCTTTCATGGTTTAGTGGATAGCTAATTTGAACATTTAACTCACCGCCCGTCCAGTGTATCCATGCGTCCAATGTATCGTTAAAAAGCGACTAGTGCAGAGTCTATTCATTCCAGACCGTTGTTCCAAGGTAGCTTTACGGCTCTAAGGTGGAAAATATTTTCGATATCTTCCCGGCTCTCTCGATTGAAATACAGACGGCTTTGATTGTTGTCGTGTGGCGGCGCAGCGCGTGCTGCGCCTCATCATCATCACCATCAAAGGTCACGTGATCAGAAATTCGGGAACATTGTACAGAATGTAAACTAACGCTTTTAAGTCACTTGACGGCCCGCAAGAATCGTTTTCTCAACGTATGGCGCTGCTTTACAAAGGCGCAAGCAATTGGTGGAATTTTACAGCGAAAATCAAGGATTAAACTTACCTCGTTTAAAAGAAAAAAATCAAATAGGAAGCTGTTCTGGGCAATCTACGCCACCACTTCGCAGGAAATACACGCGTAGTGAAAAGTGCTGCCAACATACGTCGCACGCCGGGGCGAGGGAGCGCCGGTTGTGTTTTGATTGAACATATTCCGTTTCTGTTTTCATTAAACGTATTTCTATTCAAAAGTTTACACAATGCCAAAAAATATCCGCCATTATTTTTTGCTTTTATTTATAATTACATAAAGGGAGAGAGGAGTGGTCTAGCGGTATAAATACATAAAGAAATAACGAACCGCTAGGAGCTGAACGGGCAGACAAACAGCAATCTTAACAACATTGTGCAGATTTTCTAGGGCCAGCCCCATTTAATTAACCGGGCATACAACCTGTTTTAATCTTTTCCTTGATTTGTTATTTTCATTTCAACAGCTATCTTACTATGCAAACTAGAAACTTTCATTTGTTACTGCATTGTGGGTCTCTTGACAAATGAATTCGTATGCACTATTTTGTTTTAGAAATGTAATTCCCGAAAAACAGCAAGTTACAATGTTACAACCGGTTACAACAATGTTACAAAGGTAACAGTAAGAATGTTACAAAACGTTTGTGCTGCTGACGCAAAAATATTATTCTCTTATTTACTAATACTTATTCTTGAAACAGCGCGAATGTTAGGTGACAGTTTAAGCTGAGGGTTTAATCTGAATAAACAAGGAAAAAAACATTTAAAAGCGCATGACTCTCTAACCATGACGGAATGGCGCCTGCGCATTACAGAAGCGGGTGCTATCAGCTGATGCAATTCTACGGACGCTCTTCCCCCGTCTAAAAATTATACCTCACTGTCCATAAATACAAAGAAAGTCTGACACACGCTGGTTCAGCCCTCCTTTTTTATCCTGTGAGCCGCTACAATCTCGCGAGCCTTTTAGAGCGAAAGCTTTAAGGAGCTCAAGGGCGCAGAAAAAACCGGCGTTGGTGTTGTGACAGGAAAATCCTGATTGGTCGATAGGGTTATGACGTCAGCCACATGACCTCGCAGGGAATTTCAAACAACCTATAACGCTCAACTGAAGCGGGACGTCACGCGTAGAATAAAATTGATTGAACCATGACATGTAATGCGATTGTCTCCGCATTCCTCAAATTATTTCACTTTATAAAAGGATTTTATTTGACTTGAAGAAATAAATTTGATAAATTATTTTGGCGAAGTCGAGAATTTCAATTTACGACCCTTCGGTTGCGAGCCAGACACGCTACCAACTAGGCCACGCTTGTTTTATTTTTTTTTTTGCTTTTATACTGTCTGTTTTGACAAGAGAATACAAAACCAATCAGAATGTTACAATCGCACGCACGACGCATGGTGCGCGGGCATGAAAGTTAAAATTCCTTCAGATTCTCCAGAACGTCAAGAAAGGTCACCCATTCAGGAGGGCAGGCCATCGTGGTGTACACCGATTTCAGTTTGTGAACGTACAGGGCGTGTGTTAACATCAGCGTGCTGCACAGCCATTCAACTTTGCCATATTGTATGCAGGCCCAAGAGAATGCCTAAATCAATAGGTATATTATCATGTTTTTTTTAAAGAGAGGCACATAATGCCATGTGGTGTTAAAGCAAAGTCTTTTTAAGAGTTCTCTGGAGAACATCACAAAAAATAGACATCCCTGTAGTCTCAAAATACATGTTCCAAGGTTTCAGGCTCTTTTCACAGAAAGCAGTGAACACCCCATGGTCCAAAAATATTTTCTGATCGAGCCAAGTAATTACTGGAAGCGTGTTTGTTTGTAGTTGAAAGAAAAATGGTTTTATGAAAGGCTGGATGGCCACCTTTTTAACCCTGCACAAAACGCCCTGTGCAGGGCCTGCATAAAACATAGTACGGTACAGCGGTTGCGGGAAAACACAGTCAATAATGTCACGCGATAAACGCTTACGCGTGACAGTTGACAAATATTCTATACAGAAACGGACATCCGGAAAACGACACGCGTCTGCCATTTCGCTCAGAAAACGACTGCCGTATTTTCCGGGCTATAGTCCGCACCCTGTGTATATAGTCCGCAAAAGCCAATTTAGGCCGAAAAAAAACGTTTTTCCTTGGGTAGTCCGCACCCGGTGCATAGTCAGCACGCCGTGCATAGTCCGCTTCTGGTGCTTAGTCGACACAAAAATCTTCGCATGCACAACACGCCTTGACAAATATCTGTTTTTTAGCTCGCAAAGAAGCTTGTATTATATATAAATCATCAATAACATACTTTTTCATTCACAAAATTTGTCACGTCTCGTCATAATGAACGATCCTGAAGAACGAAATTCATGTATAGTTCGCCCGCGTAGATAGTCCGCACAGCCTAAAATTTAAACTTTTATACATGTATAGTCCACGGACTATAGCCCAGAAAACACGGTAATTCTGCACTGTTGGCGATAAAATGAAGAAACAAAAAATGAATCTCCTCTTGAAGTCTTGTCTGGATGAAAGCACGAAGAAAAGGATTACTTTGGTCTCTAAGGAACATAACATGCAAAACTATTTGCTTGGTGAACACAAGTGATAATGAAAACCGTCCTTCACTCACGTGACGAAACAGATTTTCGCGACATACTCTTTCCCACCCGGACTGCCAGATGAACACAGCAAAGTGTTTGCAAGTCTACTCGAGGGCGTGACAAAACTTGGAGAACGTACCGAAATTTAGATATTAAAAACTATTATAAACAGTGGCACTCGTAAAAATATTAATCTCCCACCCTCCCCATTACCCAGCCTTCTCGTTCGTTTCCTTAACTACCGTCGACAAATTGGCGTTAGATCATTTGTAATGCTGCAACGAAACACCCAGATACTTGGGCGGCGTGGACATATAATTTATATTCTGAAAAACGTCGGGTTTCGTGGCCCATGTACCGTGCCAAAGATCACAATATTTCTGCCAGGTTACTGCCGCTCCCGTCAGTTCACAAAACGATTTCACCTCTGCGCAGATTCGGCAAAACTACTCTTATTTTTACAAAATACAGCAACATCCGTCTGCATACTAGAGAAGTTTGACCTCTATATTATGAAGGGAAAACCCACTAATCTTACTATTTTTATTACATTTCTACAAGATGGCTCTAAATAAATGCTAAATACCAATGTCTATAAAGGCCATCCTTGTTTAACCGATGAGTTAACTCTAATACGGGAGGTTGGCTTCCCGTTGTTTATAAGCTGTGTAGTGCACCCGGTATATGTCATTTGAACGAAGCTGATTAAAAGTTCACCTACTCGTACATACTCTAATATTTTGTAAAGTACCTGAATCTGTAAGTGGTCAAAGGCATTCTCTAGATCAATTTAGAGCATGGCAACCTGATCTAGATTTTCATCGCAAAGCTCTAGTATACTCCTCGCGACGTGAACATTTGTTAAAATGGACCTTTCTTTAATACCACATGTCTGGTGGTCCCCTCCAATTTCACTTATGACGTTTAGCAATCTACGGGCTAAAACTTTCATTAATACTTTATAGTTGATATTACCAGGTGCTATTGGCCCTTAATACTTCATATTTTTACTTATATTCGTCGTCCTCCTTGCGGATAATTACTGTATGTGTGTTCAAGAATGATGGTGGTAATTGTTTCATATTGTGAGCCTCATTTATAACTGCGTGAAGGTGTTTGGTGGTGACATGTTTGTATTTCTTATAAAAAGCTGCAGTCAAGCCAACTGTACCCAGAAATTTTTTTGCCGAAAGTTCGTCAATAGCTTTTTTGATCTCAGTCAAGCTTATCGGCTCTTCTATCTGCTCCTTTATCTCATCCCTTAGCCGCGGCATCACCACAAGATAATCAACATGCTGCGAGTTACTGCCGTGTATTTTGTGCGCGAAGTGATTGCAATAATATTCAGTATATGCCTTTCTTATAACTTAACTATGACTGCTGAGCAATCCACCACCTCTATTTCTACAATATGTTTCATATTTACATATTTTTTCCGGCACTTAATGCCCGTTTGGTTGGTTGTTCACCGAATGTATTTCTCAGCGCGAGCACGTCTCAGGGCACCTTTATACTTTTCTGCTTCTAGTTTCACAATATTGTTCTTGACGTCCTTGAGCTGTTCATCAAACCCTTCTGGGTTTTTACTCTCGAGGTGACATAGTCTGCTGTGGTCTTCCTAAAGCAGCTTTCCTCGGCCCTTTTCCAATAGGCCAATGTTGCAGAACGTTCTACAGCACATATTTTCACTCGCGTTTATACCACTCCCATCGCTCGCTCCGCGCTGTCACTTACATTCAGCGTCCTACTGATTAAGCATCCCCATCCAATCTGCATATCATCATAAGCAATTCATCTTCGATAAGGTTGTTGTTAAGTTTCCACAGATCCCATCAAAAACTGCATTTCTTCTTTTTCCCTCCCGCAACAAAAGAAACCATTGCATGATCAGAAAATAAAACTGGCAACATCTTATAATCAAATCCAGTTAAAAGTTCGAATGCCACATATGTTCTGTCAAGGCGAGCGTGACTCGTGGACTAAAATTTCGTGAACCATAAGTTTTCGCAACCTTTTTGATAATTCGCAACATCCTGTAAAGTAAATTCCGTTGTCATTTCGTTTAAGATGCTTGTGCTACTATCGGAGCTTCGTATTTTACTGGAACGATTCCTCATGCCACAAACGCAGTATAAATCCCCTAATATAACAAGTTTTCGTTGACAGTCTAAAAATGAACAAATGCGCTCAAAGAACGTTCTCCTTGCATTTGTTTCGTTCAGCGCGTACTGATTTATTATTCTATATTCAACATTGTTAATACTGCAATCACAAATAATAAACCTACCATCGCTGTCAACTATTACAGATTTGACTTTGCATTTAATGATTTTTATAAAAACAACACACAACCTCCGGACAAGCCGTTTGTATGCGACATATAAACTTCAAAACTGTGCATAACCGACACCAGCAGGTGTGCGGTCTCTCTCTCGCTTTCAATCTTTGTCTCCTTAATCGCGAGGACGTAAATGTCATTGTCGATTAAGAGTATTTTCACCTGGTACTGTTTCCGTCGCGAGGCGAAGCCTCGGACGTTGAGTGTTGCTACCTTCAGCATATCGACAAGGTTGGGCGTCCTCGCGGGTCGGGGACTCGCATAGTCGAGAGACCCTCACCAGATGATTCAATGCCGCGTCAGCCGGTCGGCTTGCCTGGGCCTCTGCATTCGGGCGCAGGGCTTGGTGATGGCCTTAGCGGCGCTTTCCGCCTTTGCGGCACCGTCTTCGCTGGCAGCTCCGAGAGGCTCCAGACACTGCTGCCCTTAAACGAATCCGGGTCCTGCTCTGGTGGTCGCTTTATGGCCAGCGCGCTGGCGTCGGCCATGTGGATGTCGTTGCTTTGCTGCACCTCGGTTTCCTTCATCGACGTCGCCTTGCTTTGCGTCACTGTCGGCTCGTCCTTGCTCGAAGTCTCCTCCCTAGGTATCGTTGGGACCACGATGACCGGCGGACTGCTAGTCATCGTCAGCGGACGCTCTGACGCGGGTCGGACAGCGTCATTCTTCGCCATGCCGTCCGGTGCTTCGCTAACGGGAACCGCCCCCTCGTTCGCCACCTCCGCATCTGCCTCGTTCACGACGAGCTCGGCGTTGACGTCGCATCCACCGGGGCCTGTGGCCGTTGCGTACGTCCTCACGCAGTGGTCGGCGTCGTGGCCGAACCGCTTGCAGGTTTCACACTTCGCACTCGCGGCGCATGTGACCGGTCCGCTGGCAGCGCAAGCAGAGTGGTGCCCTGCCCGGAGCCACAACTATCACCAGCCCTCCAGCGATCTTCAGCTGATGCGGCAGGTCGTCTAGGCCGACTCCGGGCTCGAGCCGAATGACGGCAGTACGCGTAATCAATCCGCAGCCCGTAACGTCCTGCATCCGCCACTTTTCAGTCCCCACCTCGATGACCTTGCGATAAGGTGTGAGGGCGACCCTCACCTTATCGTCGGGGACGTGGAAAAGCAGCCAATGCAGCTTGAGGCGGACATTCCGGTTGCAGGGGCCGATGACGAGGCAGTGCCTTCCCTTCACGACAAGGTCGCCCACCACGGGAGCTTTCCGCTTGGCCTTTGCTGACTTGAAAGTCACGGCACAGACGTGGTTCATCTGGTACGCCCCAAGGCGAGAACCTAGGGGAGCAATACCAGTTTGTCCAAGGTGTCAGGGAGTTCTCCACGCGGTACGGGCGCGCACGGACGTCAGCATGCAGGAAAACGGTGTTCAACACCGCAGATCCAGTTGGCAGTGGAGGCAGGATTATCTGATAGGCCAATGTGTCAGCGTCATGCCTATCACCGCGACCCGGTCGGGTTGCTATCACCGCTCCGGAGGTGCTCATGATTCGCAGTCCGCTCACTTCGAGTGCCTGAAGAAGAAACCACCAAGCAGGCCACGGGCAGACACTTTTTTTATTGCCTGGTTACGCAGACACGCTTGCACGGCTTGTGAACGAGAGCTGTTAATATGTTTAGCTATCGCGTTCCATTCTTAAAAGCGCAGCTTAAACGTCCTCCTGTAATTTTTTTCCTATGTTTTATTCACCTAAGGGAGAACCGTAGTTTGTTACCAGGTACCGCGTGCTCACATTTGGCATTGCACCGCCGTGACTGCGCACGTGCACCTTTACTAGAAAGTGCCATCGTCTTGTATAAACATAAGGACCAAAAGGCTCGGGAGATTGTAGCTCACAGAATAAAAAGAAAGGCTCAACCTGCGTCAGTCCGGCATTAATTAACATAAAATTAAATTAACCTGGCATTAATGGACAGAGAGGTAGAATTTTTAGATCGGGGAAGATCGCCCGTGGAATTGTATAACTGATAGCACCCAGTTCTGCGATGCGAAGGCGCCATTCCATCATGATAAGAGCGTCATGTGATTCTTAACGTTTACTCGCGGTTTATCCAGAATAAACTCTCAGTTGTTAGTCAGCGCTTGTATTGTCCACTTCTTTCCTCTGTCCGTGTAACATTCGCGCTGTTTCATGTTGAACCCATACCAACTACCCCAGTTATCCTGTCTAAAGCTAAAGCAGCTGGGAGTGTATCATACAAACCTAATACACAAATACCTCACTGACACTAGGTGCAATAAGAACATTTGTGCATAGATCCTCGTCTCATACAATATGATTAGAGTTCCGTGTTTTCGGATATATTCGAAAAAATTTGAAAAACACATTTAGGTAACTTTTTTGTCAATTCAGATTTATCCGAAAAAACTCAAACTTTCGAAGTCACAACTTCAAAAAACGACGGTGTTTTACAAATAAATTTTATAGAAGCGCAGGGTCAGTGGTCCTGGGGACAGGCCACTATAGCTTCCTTTAAAATCTTGAACTACTGACAAAAGGGGTTTGCCTTTTAGCTCGTCAAGGTTCCTTCAAGACAAACGGTCAGGGTACCCGGACTTTATTTATATTGTTTCTGAATTTTCAAAATTTGGATTACAATTAAATAAACTCTAAGTTTAAATAATTGGGAATATAACAAAAATAAACTCCGATAAACACCAAATATTCAGGGGAAATAAACTCCTGAAAACACCCTCCGAATTTCACGAAAAATAAACTCTCGAAAACAGGAAATTTTATAATATCATCAACTGCCCGCCAACGAATAATTTTTTTTAGAGTACCAAAAGGCACCGTGGCAAGATAAAAGTATCGTCGATCATGGGCTCATACTCAAGGCACACAATTATGTGGTGCAGAGCGCGGGTGCGACAAAACACTTTAAACGGTGCGAAGAACACGCACACGAGGACAAGGTCAGATACACATGGGCCACGTCCGCTGCTTGGGTCAACTTAAAAAGAATGAAAGACGTTTACAACTCTCTGTAATGCCGAATTAGAGCGCAGCTCTTGAGGAGGAGGAGGGGATGGTACGGAGAGGAGGATATGCCCCTCCTCCTCCTTCGTACCTTCTCTTCCTCCACCCTCTTCTCCCTGCTCCCTCTTCCTCCTCTCATTCTCCTCCCCCTCCTCCCTCTTCTCTCCTCCTACCTCCACACTCGTGACCCTAGTAACCCTAAAGACGTCACTCGTGAAGGTCGTGACCTTCACTGTGAATGTCTTCACCTTCACGTGACCTTCACTATCAAGGTCGTGACCTTCGTCGGGATCTTCACAAGTGACAGTCGTGACATCACGCGTGACGTCACGTGTGACGTCATTATAAAAAACGTCCCACGATGCAACGCGCGGGACCCTCGTGACGTCACTCCTGAACCACGTGACGTCACGTGTGACGTCATCATGGGAAGCTTCCCATAATGCAACGCGCGGGTCACGAGTGAGACCAGCTGGTTGCATTATGGGACGTTTCCCATAATGCAAAGCGCGCATACGCCGACGGCGACGCCGCTCAAGCCGGAAACGGGCGCCTAAGAGCTGCGCTCTAAAACACCACGCCACTTCCAAAGAATTCTTCTGTGCAGCTCAGAGCAATCCTAGAAGCAACCATAGATATACAAGAGCACACGGAAGGGCCACAGAGAACTAGGATGTTTACTGACTCTCAGCGGTTCCTCCGAGCGTACAGAGACAGCATACCAAAGAAGCAGAACTACAACGAAAATAAAAAAGATTGTAAAAAGAGATAAGAGGGAAGGGCAGCATGCTAACTTTAAAATGGATACCGGGATGCGAGTTCGAAAAAGCTCGGGGATTAAGTCCACGGACCAATTTCGGCACTCTGTTTTGCGCTATTTTATGGACGTCAAATCGCCTGATCAAACACGCTTTTGGTTTATCATGGTTTCTCGTGTGCGCAGGAGTCCTTCAACAAGACCCCTTTGACCACCATGAACTACGGGCACCTCATAGAAAAGTACAGGCGCGACTTTCACTCCAAAGCCTATCCTGACCGCTTGAAGAGGGTCCCGTACGTGAATCGCTTCTTCCAGAGAGAGCTGCACGATATCTATACCTCTCGTGAGTAGACATTATGTATTTGGGAAATTGACGCTGTACCTAAATTGAAAGCGTGATACAAGACAGTGGCGCCACAGTACAGGATCATTTCAGAAATATTTCGCATACACAATGGCCGAACTGGCATATAGGCGTTTTGTGTAGCAGCCAACCTTTCTAATCGATGTCAGCTCACCTGAGCATGCAAAATGTTCGGGGCAACAGTCAGTGTCGTACTTCGCCTCACCCTACGACGGACTAAAGGCAAAAGCTACGGACCGCCAGATCCAATCACGAGCCACTTAGAAACTGCGTGGTATTTCGCTTCGATGCACGCATCGGTGCCCGCGTCTCGGATCACTGATGGGGATGGGCGGACAGTGGTTCGAATCGAATAGCACCGAGTGACTCATCTCATCAAGTTACATGGCAAAAAAAGCCACGACATACAGGCTCTTTGCAGTGTCGAAGCTATAGAAATGACGCAGTGCTTCTGGGTTAGGAGCATTATTCGTCCAACCCTAATTAATGCTAAGCATGTCATAGTTTAATGCGGAACGTGATTCGACCTGAAGGCCCAGGGTTTTGGCGTTTAGTCCATCGTAGGATGAGACAAAGTATAAAAAAATAATTTACACGAGACCTAAAAATTGAGAACATATGTGCCTTTCGTGAGCTGGCGAAAAGCGCCGCGATTATCTCAATCCCAGTACACCTACTTGATCCGCCAGCGAACGGAGATCAATCTGATAATAAGAGGAAGGAAAAATACTTCTCACGTAGATTTTATCAATTACTGGCACTGGCAAATGTCGTCCCGTAGTGATTTCCTGACGTTCAACGCACAGACGCTTCGTAGAAGCATCTTCCAACGCAGATAAACAATACAAAAAAAAAACTTGGCGGTGTGATGATAAGGCAATTAATTTAAAAGTACAAGCGCGCTATACCAGAATAACGATGATAATCTTTGGAGAAAGGGAACAAGGGGGTCAAAGGAGAAACACCTTTGTCTCCTTTGTTCCCCTTCTCCAGGGATTATCATCGTTATGGCGGTGTGTTGCCATTGTTGCCGCTTACAACTGCGGGACACACGATTGAACCCCAGCTCCGGACAACTCCTGCGGGTCGAATGACGGAAAACACATTCAGAGCAACGCTGGACGCGAGTTGGTTTTGAACGTAAAGGCGCCAAACCTTTACTCCGGAGTGAAATCGAGAAAAACGGCCGCGGGAAGGCGCGGACGCGCCTAAGACACTACGGGTGCATTCGAATATGTGTCGGAGGGAGCAGCCAAAGAGGTAGAGGGGCTTAGAGCGATAACCCGGGGTTCCGGTCTGCACTCGAAAGTGACCCCTATAAGGCCGCTGCCCATTGCAGGCAAATGTGACCACTCGTCACGTGACGAAACCAAATACGCGACGTCACAGGAAAGATGGCAGCGCCCATGCAGCGGCTGCTCCCAGCTGGGCCGGAGCTTGTCGGATGCTTTGTTCGTCGTCGTTCGTGTCGGCGAGGTGATTTTAGACGCGGAAGCCGTCATATGAGGCCGGTCGAAAGCGACTTCAGAGTTCAGCGTGGTGTCTGACGTAGGTATAACGTGAAAATAAGGAGGAACGGTGTGCATTTCGCTAGTGACCGACGGGGATATTGCCACGAAAGAGACGATCGGCCTTACGTTGTTCGGACCTCGGATTGATTCGGATACCGCAAGTAAATTTTATGGCGACGTTTCTGTGCTCTCGTTGCCCATCGGAACCTTCGAGCGAGATATGCAGTGAAGCGTGTGCAATGTATCTGGATACACAGTTTAGCGACGGAAATTGCGTGAGTCGTGCTTGAGCAGTGAAGCAGTGCAATCGTGGTGCCGCTTCGTTCAAATGACCGAAGGCTCACTTTAGTTGTGCAGCGCACCGAAGAGCTGCCTTCCAGCTGGTAGTTCCTGTGCCGTGCTTTAGGTGATGCTGTGCTGCTTCCTAAATTGTTCTGGCGTAGACGTGCTCTTTCACGGAGCACAGGTGTTGCAGTTGGTATTGATTCCGCTTGTATGTCCCACGTTTCGTCGACACAAGTTTCATCAACACTTGGTACGTGAATTGCCAGGCTGTATGGACATTTCATCGCGCGCGTTACCTACCCAGTCCACCCGTTCACGCCGCTTTGCGACGAGAGTCTGAAGCGGCTCATTACCAGAAAAGTGGTTCCACATCCATTTCAGTTAAGTTCGTCCATGGCAGTCGCCGAACCCCGAAGGAAAAGATTTATTCGGACAGAATTTCACTAAAGCAATGCAGCTTCTTTAGTGGTCAGGATAAACTCTCTTCTGTCAGATGCTTGCTCCAGTCCTATCTTCTATCAATATTTACTATTCTGGAAAGTTTCAGGCCATGCTCAGCTGTCATCGTATGTTCTGGTGGAGGTGCTGGGTACTTTACCCATAGCCCTTCACTCCGTGTGCACCCTGGCGGCTCCTCAGCCGAGTTGTCCGATAACGGGACACGGGTGGCGGACTATCCCGCGTCTTAAACCCCAGGCGAGCCGTGAACCAAGTCCTAACCCCAGCCCGGAAGAAAAACCGCAAGACGAGCGAGTACCACAAGGACGAACCTCGGAAATACACCACGAAGAACCTGAAATCCGAGCCAGTCGCTGCTACCGGCAAGAACCACCGGAATTCTGTCTTTTGCCAGAAAAACTGAAGCTGACTAAGCCAACAATGACAAACCTGTAGCAGCAAACCGTGTCCGCTCCCACCATTGTTTGCATGCCCGTCGCACCACACACTCCGACGCCATGTCACGCAAGGTGTATGAAGACGTCGAGGGCTGGATTAGACAACATGACTGTGTCGCCCGCCACAGTGGGTGGACAGACAACCAGCTCCTGCAGAACCTATACTTCTCGTGGAAAGAACTGCCAGGCACTGGTTTGAGAACCACGAATCCTCCTTAACGTCGTGGGAAGTGTGCAAGATCGAGCTGAAGTGCATGTTCATCAGCCAGCATTGACGAGAGAGAGCCGAATTCTTGATTCTGTCCAGGGCACGGCCCCAATGAGAGCGTCACCGCCTTCTTGGAGGATGTTTTGCGCCTGATTGAACACCCATGCCAACCCTGATGCTACAGAAGACAAGAAGCTAAGAATCCCATGTCCCTCATGTGAGTGCACAACACCTTCGGCAGCCTTGTCCGCAACCCCACGTCAACAGTCGAAGGGTTCATATCACCGAGGCTTCCAACATTGAGTGTACACTGCAAGCCCGAGCCTGCCAATATCAACGACTCCCCAGCATCTCGACACTCGAGTCATCCAGCTGCAACTTCAATGCCAGCCTCTCAGGCATCTGCGACATCATCCACAACATTGTACAGGAGAGATCAGGAAGCTACTTCCTGCCATCAGTTGCCCGGCTTTTATTTTGATTGCCGAGATTGTTTCGGAACAAGTTCGACAGGCATTTCAACTGGAGACTTATTCGAACGAAGCGGCATCTGACGAACCGAGGGCGACTTATGCCACAAAGTCACGACGACCGCCACCGGCTACCCGTTACTATTCAATACCAATTCAACGAGACACCTCAACGCCGAAGCATTCCCGACATCAGGAAGAACCAGTGTAGGTCTGCGCTGAACAAAATACACCGAGGAAAACGGAGGTGCTGCGAATGGTCGACCGAAAACCACTCTGCTACCATTGTATGATGCCGACCATGTCTACTGGAGGTACCCATACCAATGAATTGGCCTGCAAGGGTTCAAGCTGAACGACCCTCGACCACGTCTCGACGAGCGTCCGCGAAGCATTGAGGATTATCTTCGGCGGCCTTTGTCCCTGGTGCCGACGTTACCCGGCTCCTCATCCCCTTCACCTCGATGGGATGTAAGCACGACAAAGCAGGTAAGCGGCAATGCATGGAAGTTGATTTGGTGTCGGTTGTCGTTCAAGGACAATACCTAATAATTTGCTGACACTAATAATCTGTGTCCACGCCACGAAGCAAACAATTTCCCACTTTGAAGGAGAATGCCGCTGAGTGACTTGAAGAAATAGAATGGTTGGTTGTTCTCAAAAGTGGACACCAAAGCATCACCCGACTTCACTTTGCCACACGAGACTTACACAAGTTGCAGTGGTCGCGGGATGCAGAAGAAATCACCATTACGGAATGGAAGTGAAATGGCTTGGATAGCAAACAAACATTGTTGCCAGCCATCAAGTCAATGGTACAGGAAAAGGCAAAGCCATGTAAGCAATACATTCCCGAGCTTGCTGCATTGACGCAGAAAACTACCAGGAAAATGTGCGGATTAGAGGCCAGCCCTGCAGCTCCAGTGCATCAGATGTCAGTGGCGGCACATGACGTATGATTACAAGACGGCATCAGTCAGTCGAAGTTGCCACTCGACCAAACTGAGAGACAGCGAGAATAAACACTTTATGAGCAGGAGGCGTCCATCAGACAAGGAGCCTTGAACCAAACGGTACAGACATTCAGGAGCGTCATCTGACAAGAATACAGTACGACGCTGTCACGAGCTGTTGCAGAAAGAACTGATTATGGAACCATTTGCTAAGAATCCATAATTATGTAATCAAGTGGAAATAAACACATTTGATACACTAACCAAATAAACATATTTCCGCTTAGCTTCACGCCTTCAGAGTCTAGACGCCAAGAAGTGTGTTCACTGCACACGCTGGACCTTTTGAGGACAATCACAATCTCCGACCCCTCAGTATTAATTAATGGGACATACCAGACTGGCAGACTTGTTGCATGTGGCTGCATTCGTTCCACCTCTCCTGAAAACGTGGTGCATCCGAAAACAAACTCCAGTGATGTGAAATATTATTTATTTATTAATTTATTCCCTTCAGTGATGTGAAAATGTTATTTATTAATTTATTCCCTCCCGGGGCCTTCGTAGGCATTGCAGAGAGGATACTTAAAACTACACATATGATACTAACATCATAGCACACTGACATTAATGAGCACAAAACCAGCCCAGCTACCAAAAATAATTATTACGCTCGTAAGAAATAATTTTTGCTGTAACTTGTTAATTACAAAGACGAACACGCTTCTGAGCATCTAGTTGAATTAAAAGTGTTGATACATTGTTCTATAGCAGGCCATTTTCTATACATATGACACGAATAGACCATTTGCAAAACCCCATCAAGCAACACAATTGTCACCATTTTTTTTAGGCATAGAGCGCACGAATGGGCCCCAGTTCACGTCGAACGCTAAGGCAGCATTGGAGTCCAATGGGCGCTGAGCCGAGCTCACAGTGACGGCGAACATAACATTCTTGTCGAACAAATGCCCAAAGTATGAAGGCCTTAGGTAATTAGAGTAGTAGTTACTGTAATTCGTCCCATCACAATTTGGCCAACGGCAAAGGCTACAGTCTCGGTGAGTCAATATGCACGTTGGAGAGAGGCACATTGACAACATATCATCAGAGTGCTCATCTGCACAGATTTGTCACATACCTTCACTCCGTCTCTCTGATAGGCTCGAGGGGGCTGTGGCGGTTGCCCTTTTCCAAGTTACGGTGATACAAACTATAGGCAGCCCACACTTTTGAAAAAGTCATATTGAAGAGACCGAAAGGATGTGTCAACATTTTTCAACAAGACTGCTCTTCGGGCAGGGGATGAACACAAATATGTAATTATCTTGCCCAGGATAATTAGAACAAGTAAATAATTGACCGACTTATACAATGCACTCGTGATGAAAAAATAAGTATTGCTGCAATAAATTCTACGAAAGAGAAAAATGTGCAGTTAATCTGTGCGTACACTTTGAAGCTTTGAAGCAAGTGCCCGCCACGATTTATTCATCGCCACACCCAATAAAACGTCATCCTCGCAGCTGAAAATAAGTGTGCACTTCGCACTCACAAAAAAAGGAAGAAAAGCGATCGAATGTAGAATCGTCGATTAGCAGAAAACGTAAAGATCGCAGGAGCTTCCTCGCTGGAAGTTGGCTGTGACTATGCAGTTACCTAGGGCTGAAACGAATTCCCTAGGCCCTACGTCCGACGCATATATTTTGCGTCGATTCTGAGACATTCCAACGTTCAAGCAAAGCTAAGAGAATGCGAAAATTGCATGCTAAAAGCACTCAAAGTTCTATCGATCCTCGGACACGTCCGGGAATCCGAGCACCGGTGCGGCGATACTGTCTCACAAGCGTTAATATACAGGTGATCAAGAGCGATCTTTCGCATAAAGGGTATAAAGTCTCATTCCTTCATGTTTTCACATTATCCTCGCGTCAGCGAGCAGAAAAAGGCCCGAAGTCGTCGGAAAGCAGCTGCACATCACGCCTACCGCGCACCGAACAAACTCGGCATTTACTAGCTCTGGGCGCTGCCATCTTACCGAAGACGTCACGACTTTTGTGAGGTCAGGCGACTATACTTCGTTTCACCTTCCGTCCAGACGCAGCCGATGCTACGAGATTATATGACGAATCACAGAGCGTCAAGGGCACCATCATGGTGTTCGTAATGTTCCTGTGCATGTTCTATCTTCGCTGAACCAATCATAAACAGAACAAGCTTAGTGACTTGCACTTTTGACGCTGCTTGATTGGTCCCGTTCCCTCGTAGCATCCGCTGCGTCTGGACGGAAGGTGAAACGAAGATAGTGGTCACATTGCATAAAACATGGCGGCAACCGAGGTGCCACTTCCGAGCTTCCGGTTTATCACTCTAAGCCCCTCTATTTCGTTGGGAATAGCTCTTCACTATGCGACGTAACGTGGGCGCGATGTCAATGATGGCGCTGCGAACCAGCTACCAACGGAGCTGTGTATTGGGAGAGTTTGGCCATTCATTGGTTTGAATACGCCAGCATCTCGTGGCCAACCACAGGCCGCGAAACAGCCCCTATAGTGGTGGTCGTGAGCTCTAAAAATGCGACTCGACTAATTTAGCGTCGAGTAAAAACGTATAACTCTCGGTGACTGAAAACTTGACGCATGTGAGGTTTTCGTCACGTCCATATTCAACGGTACAATAAACGAACGTGCGCTCCAAACCAGAGCAAACTGCGTAGTTGCAATCATTGCTGCTGATTTGCTTTTGAAGTCATTATCACCGAGACGCCGAGATTGAAAGCTTTTATTTCACGCTTTAAATGCCGTTTCCAACATTGTGACGTCGCAGTCTGCTGATTGGTCGACGCTGTGTCGCACTTTTAGTTTACGCTCTAACCGCGGGGGGAATATTCGGCGCTGGCGGTGGCCTTTGCTCCGCCCATTGGACAAACTCCCCAACATACGGCTCTGGCGACCAAGGCTGCCAAGCCCAAGCGAAGTGCGCCCTATTTGTGCCGCACGTTCCCAATACGGTCTAATCGTCCCTTGAAATTTCGATCTGGAAATTCGCAGTCGGCGCTATGAGGCTAGAAATATCACGTCTTCAAACCGAAACTAAGAGCACAAACAGCACTAATGATGTCGATCTCTCCGCCCACCGCCGACTCCGCAAGCGAAGCCCGCGGGGATATGCCATTTCTTGACTGATTATAGACGCTTTACAGCAGCTGTGCATGGGCGCCGCCATAACCGCCCTTCAGTTCTTGTTTCCTCTTATTCCGTTCGCTGCACTTCATTCTTACCACAGCAGGGCAGGTTATTGCCACTTTAGGGGCTACTACGTCCTTCTCCCCAGCATAGGCCTGTGTGGAGGCTAGGAAACGTCCGTTTCAGTGGCTTGGCATCTCGGTAAGACAAGAGAAGGTCGGCTATGGCGGCTCAATCTGGCGCGTGTGTAAAGCGTCTCATAGCGAGATCGCTTCACAGTCCTCGTGCTCACGCGTGCTCACTCACAGCGTAGAGCGACTTGTTTCGGCACCAGCATTCCACGCGCGTATGCACGCGCTCGCTGCACCGAGAGAATTGGTCATGCGCCAGAATTCAATCCCGTCATGCATCACTCAAACAAGGAGCAGGAGCAGACTCCTTGAGAAACGGGAGTTGGTTTGCTACGAAATGTCATTCGCACCGAACGCAATTTCAACATTTCTTTTAATAGATTTTGTGTTTGAAATTGTAACCCACGCGCGATGGGATTCAACGCAAGCTTGAATTGTGAGCGCCTGCTATTTCATAAAGAAAGCAATCGACAACCTGGGCTTCCTTAAAAAGATAGTTATATTTATATGTACACAACAGCTGAAAACTATTCATGGGTAAAGAAAGGTTCAGGACAAACACATCAACGGCCGCGAGATCTCTCTAACTATCAGTGTGCGGGCGAAAAGTTATCAATATAATAGTGCTAGGCTGTGGACTCTCGAACAGACAACATTCGTTGACAAATCTCACCAGCTCACTCAACAGAAAGCTGTGACATGTCAATATCCGAGGAACCTAAACATAGTGATTTTACCCGAAGCTCGGGTAAAATAAACATATTTAACGTGTTTTAACACAAGCCCTTGTGCCCTCGTTTTTGTTCAAGAAGGTTCTCGTTCTCGCCGCTTTCACCAGGAATAAAATCTGACGCAGCTGTATGCAACCAAAGATCAAAATCAAAAGTGCCGCGAAACGTGTTGCTGAACATACTAACGGACTACTTTTAAGCCCCATTCTTTAAAAAGATCACGTCACTGTAATCACGTTAAAAACTGGTCAAGCTTCTGCACGAGCAGAATCAACGTTTCTTCTAGTGTAAATTGTTATAAGAATTCACCTTTTTCCGGTAAGGCTCTGGGCATGAGTGCACCCTCTCTCCTGGCCTAATTACTTTCCGCTATCGCTATTTTTGCAGGGCACTATCCCGCAAGACCAACTTTGTCATCACCTCTTTGCTTGTATTTCTCTTTTTTCTTTTTTTTTTGCGATTCCTTTTTTATTATTCGTTGTGTATGGGGCATAAGAAGCAATAAAAACCCATCCAACGACACGATGTCAGTTGATTTAGACAGAAGGAGGCATGTTAGGCTTCATGGTCTCCAAGATTCTTGGCTCACAAAGCTCACCTCCAGTCGTTTCATTCGTCGGGAGTCGGGAGATACTTAACTGACATAGAAAAAAAATGACACGATGCTGTTTTCATCGCGCGGTGGCACGAGGTACAGTGCCAGAAATCATCGTCGTCGAGTTTGCTTGGCTAGCTGCCTGGATAAAAGAGGCGCTCGTTTGCCCGAGTTATATTCATTGCTTATCACCATAGCACACAATACTGTTTTCAAGGAAGCAAAAGGCTGAAATCCAAGTGATGCTCTTTTACAACCGGGAAAGATATAAAATGAATGCACCCTCAGATGTGTTCAGACGAACTGCATGTTTAAGTATTTTGGTCAAACAAATTGTGGTGAGTGAGTGCAATGAAGTTTTTGACCCAATAAAATAACCATTTGATTCGTGAAACTCAGCAGGCGAAACGTAAGGGTCAAAATTGCATCGAAGATCGCTTGACTCCACTAGGATCAGTTCGGATTTTTTGTCTCGTCATTTGCTTAGTACTCAAATTACATCATTCATTTAGTGATGTCTTTGTTCGTTTAATTTTACCCATCGTTCTCGTTCTGTCATTTCTCGCGTTTCTCTAAAGCGTTCCTATGATGACCTCTCGCCATGACTTTGCTATTGACAGGGATTTGACGGCTTCGGACCTCTTGCCGCAGTAGAATTTTCCGCAACAATCTCTCCCACTGCTTACTGACGATCAGGGCCGGCTCGTTGAAAGCCGCGTTTTAGCTAAGCTCCCGCCAGAGCCAGCGCACGAGCTGAGAGGCGCTTGAATTGCGTCTCAAAGCGCTCGCGAAAGCCTCAGCCTTCGCAATGTTTACGAAAATACGAGATCTGTACCGACCGACCGGTGTGTCGGCCGCGTCCAAAGGAGTGGTCCCTCGATTTTCGCCTGATGCCGTCATAGAAGTGTCATGCTGTCCCCGGCCGCCATCTTGGCAGTGTCACTGCAGCGGTGGTGGAGCTGGCAGACGCCTGTTCCGCTGCAGGTCACTCACCAGCTGGACAGTCCATGGAAGCTTCGCCGGCCAGCAGTTGGGACTCCGGGACGACAGCGACACTCGCTTTGGCTTGTGCCTTTTGCCGGAACTTCTACGACCAATCAGCCGGGTCGCGACATCCGATCGCACATATCATTCCGGCTTTTTGTGAGGTCATACGCTGCCACTTCAGGACCACTCTTTATGCGTGGGCGGAAGAGGACGCTGAATGGACCAGTCGGAGGCGCGTTCCAGGCACCGTGGTGCCGTGTGCACACATTTAAGGCCTAAGATGTTGATGCCGGCTCGGTGTGAGCAGCGTCTTGCGGAGATTTACAGTAGCTACGCTTTACGCTCCTTCTGTTGGGCAGACGAACGTTTGGAAGGGCCAGAGGAGAGATTTGTGCATCAAGAATCTCGGAAGCCTTTCATTCTTAGTTCACAAGACACCCTTATAGACGGCGCTCGTTTCTCAAAAAGTTTCATCTAAAGATAGCTCGCGTTTCGTTACTTCTCGCGGCTGTTTTGTTTTCAGCATGTGGCGTAAGCTTACGCCATCTGTACATATTTCCGCGACTCTCGAGTTGTTTGCAGTCATCGCAAGTAAAAGCTACACACTGCAGCAACTACGTTGACGCATTCCCGGTTGTCATGTCAAACGGCAGGGCGCTTGTTTTGATTTGAGGTCGGAACTCCTACTACGACCTAGATGACGATAGCATCGGATCGCGCTATTAATGGGAGCCTAATTCCACTCGGCATGTTTGTTCGTTACCGCTGCTCCGTGCGGCCCTCTGCGAGTGCGACGCGTTCTGGTAGAGATTTCGCACGGTGACTGTGCCTGTCGAACAAACTCGTTATCAGTTTGGATTGAAAGCCGTAAACACCTTTCCGAATAAAAACGCTCCTAGGCCACCGCCATGTTACTGAAAATGATGCAGCTGGTGACTCTCGCTCCCTCTATCAGCTAGAACTTTTCTGGCACTCTCTTAGACTGTCGAAACCTGCTCAGCGCGATTCTCCACCTATGTTTAGCGGTTTTGCATTCGAAGTTTACCGGCCTCTCTTAAACGTTCCCACTTAATTTTTCTTATGCATGCTGCATACCCTCTTTGTCTTATCTTTCACTTTGTAAAATATGGTTGGTAAGTGCCTGCCATTCAAGCGTTTCTGCTCGACATTCACGGAAAACGAAGGAAGGGAAGAACGTCGAACGGCCTTCGACGCGATTCTGAGAGCAATGACGACCGTTCTCTCCCCTCCCAAACATTATCCGGGTAAACTCCTTCTCAGTCATCGCCAAAAATAGTGCTTCGGTTTGGGGTGAAGAACGGGTCAGTCGCGTTCGTTTCTTTGCCTTGGGGCCGGTGTGAAAAAAGGACGCTCTCTTCAAAACGCTCCCCGAAACCAGACTTGTACGTAGTTCAACTACTCTACTCAAGTTACTGTAGTTTAACTACTTTTCTGAGTAGTTTAGTAACTTTCAATTACATTTTTATTTCGGTAATTAGTAGTTTACTTTAATTACTTTTTCGAGTAACTTCTACTCAAGTTACAAATTACTTTCGAATTTTAGTGGTTGTTTTGCCTATCAACAAACATTCCTGCACAAAGGAGATAAGATGTTGGAAGATCAGCTGATATTTGCAAAGAGGGGAAGCATGTGGCGTAGGAAGGGGGGGGGAGAAAATGGTTTGGAGAGTCCGAAACCCCCAAAATTTTCACAAGCGCCCCCTCCCCCCCCCCCACCCTGCAACAACACTGCTACGAGGCGCGGGGAGCGAACAGACACGACGCAAGAGAGGCCGAGTAACTGCGGGATTAGCGCCGAAGACTGGCGTTTCTCTGTGTCCCGAAGCTCAAGGAGACTTGACCCATTTGAAGAAAGGGCTGGTCCCCGCTTCTCCCCAACGTAGAAACTCTCGCCCACTACAGGAGGTGCACACACTGCATCCTCACTCAAAGGAGGCAACAAAATGCAGCACCTGCTCTGAAACTCATCTGGTGCTCCCGTAGTTTGTGCTGTACTCGAAGAATCGCGTGCTAAAGGGCAACGCAAAGATTACCTTTTTGCGTTGCCTTTCCTCCCAAAACTCAGAATATGCAGATCTTCAAAGATTCAAAGATCGTTCGAGAAACCTGTAGTAATTCCCCCAACGTTTTTATATAAAAAATAATAAACAAGCAGTGTTGGGAAGTACTCTATGTACATGGTACTTAAAGTACTACTGTTTAGAAAAATTGTACTTTACTTGAAGTAAATTCTCTGAACATGTACTTGTATTTTCCGAGGAAAGTAAAACTCCCGACTTCAATGTACATTCCCCGAATTTGAAAACAAAAAATGGCGATATCGTCGTGTGAAAACGCGCTCTTTCGAGACGTCATCTGGTCATTTCTCTGAGTGAAGTAATGGCGGCTGTAAGACCGATGGAAATAAGTGCCTTATAAGTTGATTGTGTCAAATAGCTCGTCAGCGAGAGTAAAACAACTACTCTGCGGCGACTTGACCTTATACAATATTTGCTGCCATTTCCGTAAAAAAACTGATGCACCTCCGATTACCCCTGGAGCAATGCATACCAGTTAAAAAAACACTGTATAGGGAATGAAAGGGCATCATGAAAGATTGTGTTAAAAGTGCTTGTACTTTACCTTGAAATATATTGTATTTATATACGTTACTTCAAGTACATCACACCCGGTGTACTTACTACTTTACTTGAAGTACATAACCTCTCATTTACTTTGTACTTTACTTCAAGTACTTTTTAGATGTACTTTACGCAACACTGTAAACAAGCAAACACTGTCTAAAAAATCAAGCTCAGACAGTGCTAAACCTCAAAGTAGAAATGACACATTCGCAGTACATCATTGACCAAACAAACAAGAAAGTACAAAACAATTAGGCACGCAGAAGCAGAACCAGCTATTAAAGCATTTCTGTGAAAAAAACAAGCCGATTCATATTTATCTAGCACAATTTCGCTAACTGATCAAAACCTCTGTACTTTCTTTTTACCATAAAAAACATATAAAAGTAACTTCAAAAGTAATTCGCGTACTTTCTTACGGTAATTAGTAATTTTCTCAATTACTTTCTATTTGAGTAATTTCTACTCTACTCAAATTACTTTTGACGTCAATACTCAGTAACTTAACTTAATTACTTTTTTTAGTAACTTGTACATGTCTGCCCGAAACTACCCAAAACGAAGTCCTCTTGGATTCCCTCCGATCGTCAAGATGTGACTTTCGTCGACACTGTAGTGCTTTTGTAATTTGAAGAATTTCTCAAATAAATCCTTTTCGGATAACTTTGCACCGTGGGGTATGTACAATATATTGTTCAAATGTTAGCACTTGCTAAATTATATGTTCGAGCCCAACGGTAAACACATTACTTTGCACGGGATATATGCATCATTTTCGGCCACGTTCTGTTGTAAATTATTTTTTACACCTAAGCGCTTTGTCGTTTTGGCACGCAGCTGAGCGGGTGGTGCCGTCAAAACTTAGAAAATAAAACGAACCTTGGAGTCGCATTTGTTCTGTCGCGCGTACCCAACAAAAAATAGTTTACAGAGCTTTTCGTTTGTTTTTGTTTGTTTTAAATGTGGCACAATGCTTCCTCAATATCTTAGGGCAAATACATACACCATGAAACGCAAAAAACAGCGAAAAACAAACAAGAATTTAGTAGCCAGCGGTATTTGAAATTGCGCCTACTCCAGGCTGCGCCAATCGAAATCACAGTCCTCTCGGTTAGGGCTAGCAGGGACGACGGTGATTGACTGAGTCGCGGAGAAAAGCTCACCGGAGGAAAGCTCACCGCAAAACCGGGGGAGGCGGAGTAAAGCTCACCGGCCCTAAAGCAAATGCAAAAAAAAAAAAGCTCACCATTCTTTTTTTATGGGAGGCTGTTGGATTATGGTAACCTACATCAATTTAATATCAATAATATTCATCTGTTTTGTAAATAAAATGTCATTATTTGTGATGTTGGTGAAGCTTATTTGGTATATTGCTTCCAAATAAATAATTTCGGGCCAGAGTTTTTGTGGTTTACTCTCTAGGCAACGAAAGCCTAACTGAAAACGTTATGAACTTGAGAAACAGGAAAAAGTTCGAAAACTTAGTTATGTCTGACTAAGACCTAAAAAGCAAAACTGTAAATGGCGAAAATCCGAAAGTACATGTGCAACAACGCGGTGCCTGAAATTTTCTTTGACGTGTTTGTTAATCTTTGAAAACAGGATAGAACGGTCAGTAGGATATTGAGATTTCGTTCTTCGACGGACATGCACGTTTTCTAGCCGTTCGTGCTGGTTTTCCCACACGTTGCCTACGTGTGATAGTACACTTCTACGGACAACCACCCATGACACTCAGAGCTGCACACTGTCACTGTTTTTACTCGTGTCCTATAAGAGAACTAGTCTTCTGTAAGGTAGCTAATTGGGCGAGTTGGTAAACGTTATACATTATTAAAAACAGCTCAAACGACGAAGACGGAGTGAAGACAACAAACACGACAGGACGAAGCTATTTTCGCAACTAAAGTTTTATTTGTGGGAAAAAGAAAGAAAAAAAAAACCAGCGGAGTTGACACTGATTACACCAACAAACACCTACTCACCTATCAGGCACCACACAATCTTCGAAGCTGAAACGGTTCACGCACCGCTATTCATATTTGCTTGCAAAAAACAAACCTCTTTATCTGAGAGAGCTACCGACGGCGTACTGTCAAGCTGTCAATAAATTGTCTATTTTACGGGTGTCCCATGTTCTGATTTTATACTTGCGGCGTGATTAATAGACAAAATGGGTGATTACTAATTTCTGAGGTATTAGTAAATGTAGCCAATACACTTTAATAATATTACAGAAAAAATAGGAAAATCTTTTTTTTAATGAAGTGACAAATTCTAATTGTGTTAAATTGCCACGTGTGACGCACAATTCGCAAAACTAAGGAAAAAATTGAAAAAAGTTGGTGAGCTTTTTTTTGACTTTTGCTCAAGGGCCGGTGGGTTTTTCTCCGGTGAGCTTTTCTCCGCCGCCCGAGTTTGGGCCCCAGGGACAAGAGAATATTCTCTTGTCCCTGGGGCCGAGTGTTTCTCGGAAAGGTGTATACGAAGAGGCATTTCCCGTCCTGCGGCGTGTACTAGGACATTTTCAATACAACTTTCATGGCACGGCATAGGGTGTTTTCACTGACATAATTTCGTCCACCATTTTGCTGTTGTAAGCTTCTCTGGTGTGTGTCGAGGGCGAGCATTCCAAGGATTTCCATGACCCCTCATATGCGTAGAGCACAGAAACTCATAAGTCTTACCACGCTGACATCTCCATAACAGGTTGCGATGCTAATCCTTCAAATTAGTAAATCTGTTTGAAAAACATACTAACAACCAGAATGGCCGATTGACGTCATATGAAAACACCCTACATAGCATTGAGGTGGAGCGGCAATTCTACAACTACATTATGCTCCCAAAAATGTATATCTTAAAGGGGACACTGACACCCCCCCCCTTTTTTTCCCCAAATTTTTTTTTTCGGAGGTTGATTTATTATTGTGTCAGAAGACAACCCAATCAATATTTTGCTACAGCGCCACGTATATTTTTAATAAAGTAAAAAAAACGCGATGGCTCTAAACCAAAACTGCAACTGGACTGGGAGGAAAAATGAATATAAAGGATGAGAGTTGCCTACAAGCACGTGGCCATTCAACATTCTTTTTTTTCGACGGTGTTTTTCGTTGTTTTTTTCGAAGCCACAAAAGTTAGGTATCATATTTTGTTTTTTTATTTTTGATATTTTGTGCGCTTTCGGTGACACACGACTTAGATTATCTTTGATGATTGGGTTTAAACCGTAAGAAGCGGCACGTGACCACGAGGAAGAGAGCGAGCGCGAGTCAAACCGGCCAATTCTCGATCGGCTGTTTTCGAGCGGAAAGAAAACGTATTTCGAGCTGCAAATTGTGTTCCGGGTAGTTGGGTTCTCATATTTCATATGCAAACAAAAACCTCGGCCAGCATAAATACCCTGTCAGTGTCCCTTTAAAAGGTAATTGAAACTCTTATTTATATACGTAACCTTCGAACTAACCTAATTCCCCCCCCCTTTTTTTCTAGTGGCCGCCAAAACAAACAAAAAAATGTCTTAGAAAATGTTTCTTTATTTTTAATTTTTGTGATAGCTAAACGAAAACATCCCATAACCGTACAGCATACTTAAAGTGAAATACAAAAAAAAATATTTGAATAATTTGCCGGTTCAGCAACCTTTCTTTTTTTTTTTTGTCAAACAAAAGTTGATCGTAAATTTATTTAAGCTAATTTTTTGAGTGCAGTCTGAAAGCCATAATCTCTCATTCTATCCAATTACTTTCTTGCAGCCTCTTTTCGCGGAAAAAGTCTACTGGACGTTGGTTGCGGCCCCACTGTCCACAATGTATTTTCTGCGACGACCAGGATCCAGAATGTGGTACTCTCTGATTTGTGTGCTGGAAACAGACGGGAAGTCGAAAACTGGATTCAGAAGACGCCGGACGCCATAGATTGGTCCTTCGTCAGCGAGGCACTGGCCGCCGTGGAGGGACACGCGTAAGGATGGGATCGGTTTGAAAGACCGTCAGTGTTAGCGGCGAGATGTTTTGGTAACACCCTCCAGTGGTTCCCTCTCGTCACGTCATTACCTTGCGAACAACAAGTTTGACAGTGTTTGTAATTAGCATGGTGGAATCTTGAAATCATTGCATTCTCGGAAACCAACACTGCCAATATTATCAAAAGGGAAATTTATACATTACTCTTATTTCTCTCGATGAGAAAACCTTTGCTGACGTCATAGTCAGCATTTGGTCAATCATGGAAGGCCGACCACAGCGACGCTTTCAATCGCGCACGTCGCCAATAGCCAACACTACCACCATTACAACATTCACGAATCCTCCTCAGCCCAGCCTGCGATCTCCTGGAGCCCTGCACGCGCGCAGGTTCGTCACTGCGGAAAACGAGCAAATCACGCGGCGCACTATACTCTGTTTCACCTTATGATGTACCGCAGGAAAGGCTACATGAGCGAGATCCTTGCTCTAGGGCACATCTCGGCGGCACAAGCTCTCGTGCGTTAAAAGCAGCTTCCAACGCTATGAGCTCGCGCTTCTAGCCTTCTTTGCGGTACAACATAAGGTGAAACGGGAGTATAGGAACGAACACTGAAAATAGAACCGCCAAAGAGCGCTTTTTCTTTTTTAAGCTTAGAAGAGCAGGAAGGAGATTTTCACTGATCTCCACTAGAGGGGGCTGGATGGCGCATTGAGCAAACAGGTATGAAGCCACCGGAAGTAAGCGGCTTGTCCCGGAAGTGAGCGCTTGGCAGGCTTTGTAACTCTTCCGAGTGTTAATTCGAAAAGCGTCGAGTGCGCTGGATTTTCGCTTGTTCCCTCAAGAGAGTCTGCTTGTTGCGCAATAAGAGCGCATGCAGACCCGAGAAGTATCATGGGACGCGATTCAATGTAAACATTTTGAGATTCGAGTTGATCGAGTGTGAATATGTCCCAAGTTCAAATGCCTCATTCTCGGGATTTAATCCAGAACGGGAGTAATATAACCCAATCAAAGACACAAAAAAACATGGTACAAAATATCGACTGAATGCACTAGGAAGCCCTGCGCACGCCCGACTTCCGGGACAAGCATCGAACTTCCGGTGGCTTCACTTGCGCCAGGCTCGGAGAGCAGCTAAGCGCCATCCAGCCCATTTTAGGCACCTTTAGCACGAGCGCTCAAAATGGTCCCGAAAAAATGACCCCGGACAAAATGGTTCCGGTCAAAATGGTCCCGAACAAAGTGTTACAAAGCGCAAACCCTGGCAAAATCGGGTCCCAAGTGACTTTTGTCAATTTGCGCGCTCTTTGATAGGTTCAGTTTAACTGCTACTCTGAAGCTTTATTCAACACATGTGTAATGTATATCTTTATCTTAAAGTTGCCCTGAGGAGGTTTTTGAGATCGCCCAAAATATGGCGATAACTATCACTGTAAGCTCTAAGCATCCTAGAAATCCATTGATCATAACAATGCGCTGAAGATTTCTTTGTTGAAAAAAAGCAATCGAAGAACGAACACACCGAGGTCATCTTCGACGATGGGAGGAGCATTGTTCTCGGCAGCCAGGACGACATGATGTGACCAATGAAAACGCGACATTTCTTACAGATTGCAAACGCAGGTATTACAAAAATGGGTATGCATTTGTAGATGATAAAAGCAAATAAGAGTAGTCGAAGAATGTTAATTTCTCGCAGAGAGGAACATAACACAGAACTGCAAAAATTCTCTCAATATCAACGCACAATGTTGTATTTTTAGTTTTGTTTTGTCTTTTGCGGGAGTGATGTGTCCTGGTCGTCCGCTCTCGAGCGCGCGCTCGCCGGGTTGCATCGTAGTTCGGGCTATATGGGTATAGACGCTTTACACACGCGCCAGATTGAGCCGCCATGGCCGACCTTCTCTTGTCTTACCTGGATGCCAAGCCACCGAAACGGACGTTTCCGAGCCTCCACACAGGCCTATGCTGGGGAGAAGGACGTAGTAGCCCCTAAAGTGGCAACAACCTGCCCTGCTCTGGTAAGAATGAAGTGCAGCGAACGGAATAAGAGGAAACAAAAACTGAAGGTCGGTTATGGCGGCGCCCATGCACAGCTGCTGTAAAGCGTCTATAGGTATGGGCAGCGAGCCGCGCGCATTCGAGATATCACTCCGCTGTTCCACCGGTTGGAGCCGCGAGGATCCTTCGCTTGCTATTGGCTGACAGTGGTCCTGGCTTCGGAACATGCTGCTCCCATCGCCGGAGATGACCTTGGTGTTTTGCAATCTCTCTTTGTTTTTTAATAGGAAAATCGGCCGCGCATCGCCATGAGTTAAGGATTTCTAGGATGCTTAGAGCCAGCAGAGTGAGTTTTCGCCATAGGCGATCTTAAAACCTCGTCACTGTACCTTTAATGTGTTCAAGCTTTTCGTTATATATTTAAGGAAACCACTGAAGAATCCCGAAAGTTAAGTAAATCTCTAATATAGCTCACGGTGGCTCTCAAGTGAAAGAACCGTAGAACGCTGGACTCTGTAAGTCACTACACAACCAGCACACACTAAGCGTGAAAAGCGTGTGAGCAAAAATCGCGTTGCATCGCACCGCCGAGCGGCGTAACTATAGAAGCCACCAACACCAGCAACAGTTGTCATGGTTACGCCGCTCCGCAGCGCGACAAGACGCGATATTGGATTACATGCGGTTCACGCTTATGGCTGCATTTACACTGGCGTTTGAATCGCGACCGCGAAGCGGATATGCTCTTTTTAATCTTCAACCGCGCGTGACTTTGTATTACATATTTAAAGGACTGGTGCAACGATATTCAATAGGACAGTTTTTCACTTTACACGAGCTTACTGGCACTGGTGGGACCCAAGCATGCTCGCACGCAGCGCCACTGACCAAGAAACTCCCTTGTTGCGGTATAATCTAAAAAAACAAAAAAGCGAGCGTTTTCTGTTTATTTCGATCTGTTCCTCGCAAAATTTGATGACGTAGCGTGGGGGTCGCAGTGTCGGCATAGTTCCCCGAGTGAGGGTATTTCAATGCTGCCCATAGATTGGTCCCGAGCATTGCGTGAGCACTCGATGGGACTCGATTTGGGCACTCGATAGCTCGCAAGCATTCGGGTAGTGGCCCGTGTCCAATCGCTCCAATGACGGCAATAGCCGAACCATAACAATGTCTGGAACTCAGCCCGTGTCCTGTGCTTTGCCAACCCCATCGCGTGGCTATGATCAACATAGGCGGCATGTAATCGTCTCCAGGTCACGTGCCCGCTTGTTGTCGCTGCGAGTTGAGGGGATGACCGCTGCTCGCTTTTCTTTATTTATTTTTTTTGCGACTTCGATTGCGTGTGGGTAAAAACGAACGCGTGTTTTATGGTTCATTAACATGAGGGATTCGTTGTAAGCGGTATTCGTTCAAAGTACAAAAATCGTTGCATCGACCCTTAGGGAACCGCGTTCGCAACCAGTTTGAGAATGCGGCTGAGTCGCCAGTGTGAATATGGCGTAAAGGCGAAAGGTCTCGATGCGCTATCTGCGCTTGGCTAAAGTAGCCGGTGACAACATACACAAAACATTCGACGAACGCCATTAGTACGTTTTGTTTTCAGCATTGCTTAATTGGTCCTACCAGCTTCGTAGCGTCGGCTGCACTCTGGCTTTAATTAAACGTAATATAGGTTGTGGTAGGAAAATAGTCACATCTGGCGACAGTACTTTCTAAAATTTCGATTGAGTGGGAGGGAGCTGCAAGAAAACGCGTGCACATGATGATTCAAAGACATTATCATGCACATACTACATATTGGTGACGGCGTGTTATGGGTTAACCTTGTTTTTTTTTTCTTTTGTTTACTGCTGAATATGTTATATATTATGAATACATTATTTTATATATATATATTATTTCATTTCATTTTACTTACTTCCAAGCCCCGAAGGCATTACACAGAGGAGTGGGTTAGTTATTCAAAAATACAAGTATGCAAATCTAATAAAACAAAAATACATTAATATCAGTGAACAAGGCAAAAATTACGTCAATACATAAAAAAGCACGGAACATCTCTAAGGAACATTATCCAAAAAATGTGTAATTATAGTTTTAAATTCAGTGCCTTCAGTTGTTGAGACTATTTATGCGGGAAAACAATTCCAATAAATGGATCTCTGGGAAAGAAAATAATGGAAAACAGAGGTGCTACAATGGGGGATACCCACTTTTAGTTGGTGATCTATGCGCAATGATATGTAAGATGGTTATAAAAATAACGTTCTACGAAGTGCCGGGTTATTGTAATATATCTTGTGAAATAAACATAAACGATATCTTTTTCTCTGAGAAGAGAGGCCAGACAATAAGAGAGATGTTTTCATAGAGGTGACACTGGTTGTGCGGTGATAGTCTGAAAGAATGAAACGAGCAGAACGATTTCGAACTGACTCAAGAGCAGATGCAAGGGTGAGTCCAGGGTCCCAGATAGAGGCTACCTGTTCAAGTGTAGTACGAGTCAAGGTTTTATACAAAATTAGCTTTAAAGAAACAGGAGTGAGCGAAATTTTTATTTTAAGATAACCTAGTATGCGATTAGTGTTAGTGACGTATTCAACATGGGCACTCCAAGAACGGTCATTGACAATATGAACACCGAGGTATTTATAAGAGGAAACAGAAAGGAGGGTGAAATGGTTAATGTAGTAGGGGGGACAAGCGTTATTTTGACGAGGCACCCTCATAAACCTACATTTAGAAATGTTAAGTTCCATAAGCCATTCTGCGCACCAGTGTTTTACGTTATTAATATCAGGTTGAAAGGCAGAAATGTCGGAATCATTATAATGTTTATAAATAAAACAGTCTTGAGCATACAAGCTAATAGAAGAAGAGATACGCGCAGGTAGGTCGTTAATTAATATGATAAATAATAGTGGACCCAGTGTGGAACCTTCTGGGACACCGGATTTAACACGAGAGGCTGAAGAACTGGTTCAGTTGACGTGAACAGATTTACAGCGTTTTGTTAAAAACGATTCTATCCAAGTGAGCACATTAATGTCTATGTTAATTTTATGAAGTTTATGTAAAAAAATATACGTGAGGATCGTTGTCGAAAGCTTTTGAGAAGTCAAAGAATATGCAGTCAGTCCTGGAACCTGGTGAGAGTGACGTGAAGGTCATGAGTAAATGTTAGAAGTTGAGTTTCGAAAAATAGAACCTTCGGAAGCCATAGCGGGCTGAATTAAAAGAAGAACTTGAATCCAAAAAGTTAACAAGATTATAATAAATTACGTGCTCAAGGACGTTGCATGAAATCCTCCTGTTAAAGAGATGGGACGAAACTTAGAAGATTATGTTTATCTCCAGCTTTTACTTAGAGGAATCACCTTCCCCATCTTCCAGTCTCTTGGTAGAGTACCTTTTGTTCAAGTGATTGAGTGAATATTTTAGATAATATAATGCTGGAATTCACTTAAGTACTTTTCAAACACTTGACACAGATATTATCCATCCCTGCTATAGTTCATGTTTTCATGTTTTCGATAATGTTGACTATACCTTCACAGTCTACAACAACAGAATGCATTTGAAAAAAAATCAGACTGGAAGTATTGGACAGGAAGATGTAACATGTATTGTAAAATATCTAGCTAACACGTCGTTAAGTATAAAAGGGCACCGATTACCGGGACCACATGTTAAAACGATCACTAGCTCGGTCACCCGTGAACGCGTCTGACCTTCACCCCCCCCCCTTTCCCCTCAAGTTTTTTCGTCCCGGTTTTGACAGGAAGAGAGCTCCGCCTTGAAATTTTATCAGGTAACATGCTCCTCCTAAATGCACATTAGGTGAAAGTTCGAGTTTTCTGTGTGCAGGTGCCGATTCTTCCCGCTCGTTTCACAGCGCTAAAATGTATTGCGAACACCTTAAATGTACACTCTTTTGGCAGTAAGAACGCATCAAAATAAAGCCCATATGCATTCTTTTTTCAAACAGAGATTTACAAAGTGGAGCCAAGGAGATCGAAGAAAGGACAAGGAGGGCCATCAAGAAGACGATTCCTTGCAACATCCTTGATCCTAATGTCCTTTCGAAGGAGCACAGAGAGACATTCGACGTCGTCTTTTCCAGTCTTTGTCTGGAAAGCGCGAGTCTCGACGAACAGACCTACCAGAAAAACACGCAGAACATCGGCAACCTGGTAGCTCCTGGAGGGTATCTGATACTTTGCGGCATTGCTGGGGCACTCGAATATTCGGTTGGTGGAATCAAATTTCCTTCGCTTTATTTGACTTCAACAATGGTTACCAACTCGCTGTTGAACGCTGGATTTGAGGTCAAGCGATGGAGTTCCCTTGACAAGGATACCACTTTCGAAGACCCAGAGCGTTGGGACTACGTGTTTGTTGTCGTAGCTCAGAAGCCCCTTTCGCCTTTCATCATACACTTTTCTCCTACAAAGTTCGGGGCTTGGTGTAACGAATTGCTCAACCCTTGAATAAAAGTCTCACCCCAACGGCATGTCCACAATTATAAACTAGCTACTTAAGACGATCATCTTTAAGGCATATTAAATTGTCGACCATGACAAATACGATCGTATTCCTAGAGTCACTGACAGAACCAAAACGGCAGAGAGGAGTTTCAGTTGCCCCGCCTCCAGCGCGTGCTTTCTGCCTTCGATAACGTTTCGGTGCCTGGCGGGCCTTGAGCGTGCACGCTCAGAAAAACCACGGCGAAATGCAGCGAGCACATGCTGGATGCCGCGCCTTTGAAAGAGATGCCCCAACCGTTCTCATCTTGTCAGTGACTAAGTTAAATTTCATAATCAGCCGACGTCGCTAGCGACGTCATCATAAAACTGCCAGCCATTAGAGCTGTTTTACAGTGGTCGGCTTTATTTAGCTACGACCGGTAGGCAATAAAGTTTCTCCAATCGGTGTCCTACTGCATGCGCGCGCCACGAAGGTGTGTGACTCGAGCCAGGAAAACACAGCAAACACATCATACGAAAAATAGTCGGCAGATACTGGCTGAGGCCTGTTTCTTCTTGTATGACGGTCCTGTCAGATTGGTGGTACAAAAACTGTGTGCGGACATTTTCATGTGATACGTACAACGTGTGCGAAATGGATTGAACGCACTTTAACCTTGACCGCATAAATCGGTTTCTTAACTTATCACGCTGGGATTTACTACATAGGTGCTCGAAGGTGGTGCATTCATTAATTGGGAGTATGAATACATGACACCTCCGGAGTCAAAGAAAGAAAAAAAAGCTGGTATTCTTTATGGAAAAATTCTCGCTAAGCCTTTTTCTCAAAATCATCAGAAAATTGTTATGGGCTGTTCTGGCGTTTACTACGACTGAAAAGATTGTGACATGGGAAAAAATAAAATTGGCTTACCTATTCTTCACTTTATTTCGTCCAAATAAGCGCCACAGTAACGCAAAGTTGATTTTTAAGTGTGCATGCAAAGTATAATGAAAAGATAGTTTTTTTATTTTTCGGTATTTACTCAGATGAGCCAATCTTTCTCAGTTTTAGAAAAAGCTTCCACGACCTTCAGCCACCACTGTAGTAAATCCCAGTGCGATAAGTTAAGAAACCGATTTATGCGGTCACTTTAAAGTGCGTTCAATCCAGTTCGCCCACTCTGTATGTATGAAGCAAACACGCTTTGACTTTAATAGACCATTTGCTTTATTACCCAAGCATCAAGGAGAATGCAGGGATTGGTGTTCCACGCGCCACACGCGCACGCCTTCCCGTATAAAAGATCCGAAATAAATATCCAAAATAAAGTGTTGACGAACGCGCGTGCAGGATGCAATTTGTTTTAGGTTTTTGCTTTAGAAAATTTACTACTGCTGAGGCCAGCACGTGCGGCGCGTGGAACACCAATCCCTGCATTCTCCTTGATGCTTGGGTAATATAGCAAAAGGTCTATTGAGGCGCGTGCCCGCGGATACGAGGTGTAAAGAATAAGTTTTACCTCCTAGGCTGGAACTTCTTTTTATTCAGTGATGTAATTGAAAGATTCTACATTAATATCAGCGTTTGAAACCTCCTATTTTCAGGAGCACATAACTTTTCATTATATTCCCCAGCGGCGTCGATGCGCTTCCCCCACCGGTGTCCTACTCTCCGCACGCTGTCGTAGATGATTGAGGGCGGCCGTAGACGAGACCAACGTCGCGCTGGAGGAGCTGCAGTTCCAAGATGCATTGCCGCACTCACCTCACAGCCCGGACCTGGCCCTATCAAACTATTAACCTTTTTTTTTAGATAGAGGATTATTTGAGGTGTACACGATCTTCGTCCGACGACGAGGTAACCCATGGAGCGCGACGTTGGTGTCGTCCACAGCCGCCCTAAATCATCTCCGACGGCATACGGAGAGTAGCGATAAAGTAGCGGAAGTGCATCGCCGCCACTGGGGACTGTATTGAAAAGTTACGTGTTCATGGGAAAAAGGAGATTCCAAACCTTCATTCGAATGTAACATCTTTCCAATCCATCACATAAAACAAAGTTGCAGCCTAAGAGGAAACAACGCGTTGATGAACCCTTGTACTTCTGCCATCATGGCTGCATCGAACACCGTGCCTTTTGCATGATGTATTTGGAGGGTGAGCTCGGTCTGAGGACAAGTATTCAGCAACCCACAACATGCGCGTTTTTTTTGTCAACGTGTGCTTTAATGTTTGGCACAATGGTAATTTTACAGTATGTACAGGGGTCCAACAAAATAAATAGATCATAGTTCCGTGGTGGTTTCCACTCCAGCGATGTATCTAGACTTGTCCGCATTCGCCGTCGAGGGCGGATGCGCCTGGAGCATCGTGAGGCCGCTGGTCTTCTTCGTGGACGGTGGCGCTGCGTTCTGACTGTTCTCTTCCTCGTCGGAACTGCAAGTAACACGAAACGGCTTCAGACGAGACGACTCTATAATGCACACAAAACGATTTGTGGACGATACGTCGGCCTGTAACGATAACGACCAATCATTACAGCACGCTCAGAAAAAAATACAACCCCCTGCTTATTATCTACCACGTGAGCTTATTGGTCATCACCTAAAGTGGTCCTCAAAAATGTTTTTGCAAGATAAAACTGAAGGTTGTTTTTACACGTACATCAACAGAGCGAAAAAGTTATTACAATATTTAATGGTCACTGACTGCCGCCTAAGTAACGCGGGGCGTAGCCAATCATGATTAGGCTTCTTGCTCCGTGATTGGTTCTTCCTCATTGACTGATGTCGCGATCCCATTGACTGCAGAGGAATTAGCTACCTAAAACTCGCCACGCCCCGTATTTCCTAAGGGTGACAATAGAAGGGGATCTTGTCAAGCCCTCTTAATAAAAGATAAGATGAGACGGCGACTGCTGGTCAGGTGCATGGTCGTGGTATACCGTCAAAGAGCGGGACAGAGCAGCACGCGCACCGTGCCGTGCTCTCACTTGTAGCCGATGTAGAGCGGGTTTTTGGTCGGGCCGCCGTTCACGGAGTCGTCAAAGGCGGACACGCAGCTCCCGACCCTCGCCGTGGACGCGTTGCCGATGGAGCTGGGGGCCCCTTCCGTCGGAGACTCGCGCTCGTACAGGCTGCCGGCCAGGCTCCGGCTGCTGATGTAGGCCACGTCGTCGGCGCTCTTGAGGCCAAACGGAGAGTCGTGGTAGCTGCCGTCTTCGTCCACCGGAACACTCATTTGAAGGACCTGCGAATGGTAGACAGACACTAGTGGTTCAAAAGTGACAGAGCGGCATGTACACATGGTGTGTGGATAGGGCGAGCAAAAATTAGTATTAGCATTTCCTGAAACCGCTCGTTAGTTGCAAATCGTTACTTTTACTTGCTTGCTGTCAAAATTTTCAATGTCATCCCGGATTAAAGTTTTCGGATGCAAGATAATTATCAGTAGTAGCAAGTGTATGTAACGTCTCTCTCTCTTTCGCTTTCTCTGAATTACATTTCTATCTTTGAGGCAAAAAGTATAAGTGAAACTGTGGGACTTCGCTCAAATCATCTGAATGCGACACTAGCGGGTCTTGTTGGACCTCTATGCAATTATTTCTCACCTGCGTCTCGTATTCCTTGAGGCTGGAGTCTGCGTACACAGGCTCGTATCGCGGTGCCACGCACATGCGCTTTATCCTTTCTTTATTCGCCACGTATCTGAGGGAGAAACACGAAACAGGTATTTTAATTTTACAAACCCTCGCTATCTTAATAAAGCCAACAAAAATAGATCTCACGTGTTCACAAACAGAAACTAATATAACTGAAAAAAAAAACAGATGGCATTGCGCCGCGTCCGCATACGTGACACGCAAGTGGCCGGAAGCCGGGCTAGATAAGGTACGTCCCTTCAAGTTGTATGTTTCATATTTGCCAAAGACTCCTACGTCAGTTCGCAGCTGAGAATTGCCTTTCTAATTTCTCGCTCAATTAAAACATAATATATAAAACTTAATATAGTGGTGCCCGCTCTAGCTTTTAATTTTTAGAAAGCTATGCTGAAACAAATGTGCATAAACACCCACACCCAAAAAATCGCCCACCCCTATTTTCTTTTTATCTCTTCATTGTAAGTGAGCCTTGATTCGATATTCTGCGGCAGTATCGAAGTTTCGACACGCAGAGCTGCGCTTTTTATGTACAAACATAAACAGACACATTTCGAATCAACACGGCCGTGTTTTAAATGTCTTCACTTCTACAAGTTCCATGGTTTTGAAGTTAAGGAAGTATCTAACGTATTTACCATTCGCAACACCCTCGTCACATACAAGAAAAGAACGGCAAAGAGGAGCTTCGGTTGTCCAGCCTTCAGCACGAGCTTCCTACCTTCGACTATGCTTCGGCGTCTCCTGTACCTGGAGCACGCGGGAGCAGTGAGTACACAACAGATGGCAGTAGAGCACATGCTGAAGGCCAGGCATTCAAAATACACAACCTGCCGTTCTAATTTTCCCAGTGAGTATAACGGCTTATACGGGTAGAAACTGAGAGAGAGGCGAAGGCGAGAGCGCGCGTGGACGCCACAGTGCCGAGCCTTAGTTGCAATGATTAGGGGCAGACACAAAGCTAGCTGCCTTTGTCTCCACTGCACTCTTCAAACGCGTTTGAATGCGTTTGAACAGTGAGTAGAGACAGAGGAAGCTGGCTTTGCGCCCACCCCCTAATCATTCTAAACAGAGCTCGGTGTTCTGACGTCCCCGCGCCCTCCCACCTCCTCCTCTCCCTCACTTTCTACCCATATAGTTTCTTGGAACAACCCCAAGTATGAGCTTATGCCCCACGTCTTCTCGAAAACAGGGCACCTCGCGCGCTCTCATATACCTGGACCACATGCAGCAGTGGTACACGATGCCGACGAAGCCCAAGACGGCGATGATGCAGGCAAGCACGATGAGGGCTGCACCCAGGTCGCTCGAATCTCCGCCGCCGATCTTCACGGGGCGGACCACGTTAGGCGGGGCCGTGGGCACAGCGTACGGGGTTCTCAGCTGTTGCACGGTGATGCCCAGGCTCCTCGAGATGTGGTCCAGGAACGTCGACTGCGGATTGCCCTCGGTCACCAGCCTGGGTGAAATCGAAACACTGGTCAAGCTGTCCTTAAGGCCTGCGCTCTAAGGAATCTAGAGGGTCGACTCTCCCGAAAAGCACCCGCGAAAGCCAAGCGCAGCATTCTACGGAGACAGTTCGGCGAATAGCGACACTAACAATACCTGTAAAGATTTTTAAAAAAAAACTGTCTGCACACCCTGCACTGTGACACTGAGCAGGACGAAATGTCATCGTTTGTGTAAGAACGCAGACTGTTGTTTTTTATGCTTAGACATAATTTCAGCCTCGCTATCCATAGACTGAGGCGGTTGGTTTTCCCACCTGCTTTGAGAAAAACTAGACCCTTTAAATAAGCAGCACCCCTGGCAAACAAAATCAGATATGTTTAGATCGCATTTCGGTTGTGTGCCGCCACGCTCGTCCACGCTGATAAATATTTGCGCAAAAAAAAACATGTACTGTACATAACTGTAGAAGGAACATCATCACAGCTTTTTGATTGGACGCTGAGGGCGCCAGTTGTATTTTTCTTTCGATGACTAGAAAAATATGGGTTTATCAAACTCTCTGTCTGCGTGCGTGAACAGAAGCTGGTAGACCTGACACACGTTCATGATATGACGCTAGGAAACCGCATTAAATGGTCCTGCCTTGCGAACGCTAGCAGAGGCTACAGTGCCTTCTTTTCTGCGGTTGCGTTTTGCAGACGCTATAGCGCCCCTCGCCGAGAGAAGCAACTGGGCCTATGCTGAGCAAAGCTTGTAGTTGCATATCGCTTTTAACAATAGCTCATTCAAAAATTGGATCAAAGTGGCTCAGTCCGTAGCCTAGATGAATTCGTTACTTTCGACTCACATCTGAATGCGAGGGTCATTTGTTGTCATAATCCTCAGGGTCTCCGGCTCCACTAGGTATATCCAAATATCGCTTCTGTAAAGTGACAATAAAAAGAAACATGTGAGGGATCTTCTTCCACAAATTAGACACCAACAGAAATACGTTTTACAAAGCAACTCACCCTGACAGATCTGTGGCAATGGTGTTGTTCCTCAGCACTTTCAGAGCTACCACCTTTTCAACGCTAGCGATGAGGCGTATCTGCTGTTGAATAATACTGCATAAAAAACACAGAACGTGAAAACGATTATTACCCATTTTTGTTTAATCTCACGCATTAAAATGCAATATAATTGACCTTGTATTAGAACTGAAAGTTTGGGGTAAAACTTATTTTATTATATATGATCAGTCTTACCCCATAATTTGGTCTTTCAGCTGTAAAACCTTGTCGGGAAGTACATCTCCAACGGCAAGAACAAGTCTGTTTTCATCGTTGATAAGATTCACCTGAAACCGGGAAGGGAAACAAAAAATGAAGCAGCGAAATATCACGCAACACGTGAATGGTAGCTTCCTGCTTGCATGGCGCATTTTATGTCAGCGTTACACCGTTAAATTTAGAGGTGCCTTCCTTCGCGAAAAACATTATCCCATAACAAGATGTCCAGCAAATTGCAATATGTTGTAAATAATGCATTGTCAGATATGCGAGTCTGAGAAAACCTATTTTTATCCACAGATGAGTTTCAGAGCATCTTTATACGCGACTTTGCCGCTTCAATACCAGGAACTTCGCAGTGAGGTTCCGAATTTTCTACGTTCCTTCTGCCGAGAACACTACGAGTTACATTGCCTCCCCTGCCGGTTTTAATGTGTACGGAACTTATATCGATGGGCATTCGTCTAATTACTATGCGGAGAGCAAGTCGTGTGCTTCTTGCACAGGAGTTGCGGTGACGTCAGAATGACGTCGAGCTTTGATTGGCTTCTGATTGAAGGGTTAGTGGGTAGACCTCGATGCTAGACGCCAAGCACTTTTCAGACGAATATGCCACTAAGAGAAATAGCTGCTTAAAAAAGACCCTTTGACGTCATTTTTTAGATCTTGCAGTTATACCAAATTAATACTGAATCTCAAATACTTAAAACAATTAAAAATATCCCAATTCACATATACCGAATAAATTAGCCTGTTGATTAAGAATAGGATAATTTAGAATAGTACTCAAAAACAAACGGAAGAAAAAGTATGTTTGTTTTAGTGACATCTGTCAAGCTCAATAGTAGTTGACCTGAACAGTAGACGTGGAGCTCAAAGTTCACAATGATTTCTTTTTGCTATTACAACCACTGGTAATATTAACATTCCAAACATTCCTGAAGTTCATAGCAACAATTAATAATTTCTTTGGCAATGTTTTACCTCAGCTTTGTGTTTTACCCGTGTTCTCGGTTTATTTATTCCCAGCGAGTAATATTAAATTTATACCCAACGATTAGTATTAACTTATCAATATGCCCTAAAAAGTAAATTCGAAACTTTTTAAAGCTCGCAGACCTTTGTTTGCACAATTCAGTATTTCAAACTCATCAGAGAGGTCTTTGGCATATTCCTCAATGACTCAATAACTTTGGACGTCATGCACTGCCTGAACTACTAAATCACCTTGCATTCATATAAATTGAAGTCACCTTAGTAAACAAAACTGTCATACTCAACATTGTTTAGAAGCATGCGCACAAGCGCGATACTGTTACGCGAACAATCGATCGCCAGTTTTCAGTTTTCTCTTGAAACCATGGGATGTCATTAAAGCTTATATTGCTACGGAAAGCACTCATTTAGCTATATAATGTAAGTGATAACATTTCGTACTCGCTCATACTATTCAGAAGTAAAATGCGAAAATGCGCTGATGTCGTGTTCGTGCTAACAGTGTCTGCGATGTGTACATCGTCTGTATAATTGATTTGATTTTATATTCTTTTTGATGTTTCTTGTGTTTTAGTTGTTTGCATTACACGGCTACAGAGGGTTTGTCAAGCTCCATAAAAGCAACTTTCTTTCTCGCTACCTCCATCGCTCATAATAGAAATAAACAATGTTTAATGGTTCAAATCACGGTAGAAGTTTAAATTGAAATCTTCTAGAGATATATTTGTGAACAAGCTGGAACAAACTCTTAACTCACGTAGGCGTATGTCGACTCTGTGAGTGCCCTGGAGGTGAGGTCGGGGCTGTCCCTGGCCGTAATCTTAAGTCTCAAGGGCAAGCTGACTCCTTGGACATCTTCGAACGTCTTCACGTTGCTCAGGTAGCCCGTCTGGGGATCGATGCTAAACTTTCCATCGGGGTCCGTGTCGGGGAAAGATCATACACAATTTTTCCGTTGGAACCAGAGTCCAGATCTTCAGCCTATGAGATGAAAAGAGAAAAGCAATAGGTAGGTTAGATACAATCTAGAAGTTTGCGCACATTACATCTAATGATAGCAAAGATTAACAAAGTAAAGAAGATATTTAACACCTCAGAGGACATAATAACTTGAGTACTAGTTCAGATTTTCATTCAGTACAGATCTCTTCTTACTGCTCTAGATCTCCAACCTCCCTCGGGATTTTCTTTTATTGTTACACAATTTTGATACTTTATCAAGCAACGCATTGGCACGTTCAAAATATGTTATCATTACATCCAGTGCGTGGAGTGTGATTGGACAAGTGCCTGGATTTAAGCGGCCTTCGAATCAATAAATAAAACATGATTCAGGATGAATTATGCAGCTAAGGCATGCCCATGTCCAATACGCACTGAGAACCCGTAAATAAAACATGACAATTATAAAATACATGATTGAAGCATAAGCTGCTTGATGATACAATTTTTTTTAAAAGGTCCATCCAAATTCCCTTACAAAAATTATAATATATTGATACCTATTTTCTATTTTGTTATCCGCCTTGTCTACACGCTACGGGAGCTTCAAATAAAAAAAATAATAATTTACCTTTATTCGGTGCATGCCGACCAACAACCTTTGGTTTCTTACGACCACTGTTCAACTTCGAGAGATCATAACATATTTTAATTTCTTTATTAGCAAAAAATATAATAAAATACTTGCGCAACGTTCACGATTCTTTTGAAGTGATTTTTCCACAGTGTGTTCCCGCCGTGTTTCCAGCTTCGTACTTTTACAAGGAGTTCTTGTTTTAGTGTGACCAGAATTGTTTTTAAGAGAACTTGCGTTAGGACTTTTTAGCCCTGGGGCACGTCGGTTGCGAGGCCACCTTGCGCCGAATCCAGCACCCACAAGTCCACGTCGCAGGTGGCTTCAACAATGTGACGAAAGCGTTTTTTTTTAGTTCTGGTTTTACAAAGACGAAACACCCTATAATGTTATTTCACATTACCGTGTTGTGATGGTACCTCGTAAACATTAGACATTTTCACTTATTTCCGTATAGGCATCTGAATCGTAAAATTCGGTACGAGCAGCCACTCACCAACACCTGAAGGAAGCGGGTTCCCGCTGGGGCATCGGAAGAAACGGCAGCCAGATAGCGGTTCTGCGTCAGCTGGCTGTACATGGGAGGAACCACAAACCGGGGCCTGTTGTCGTTCTGGTCGATCAAGTTGATGGCAACCTGCGTCATCAGCCTTGACGAGCCTGCAACGGATGTATCGTGAGTTAAACTCAGAGAACCGCAGTGTGCTCAAAGAGAAAGTTCTCAAACGACTGCATCATCACTACTTTAGGCACATCACAATAAATGTATGGCTGTCAATTCATAGTCATACATTTTCACTCACCTAAAAATGATGAGAGATCTGATTTATGTTGCTTAAAGGGCAACTACGGCGATATTTTAGCATCCTAAACTAACTATATTTTTTTAATATCCGGCTTTTACCCTTTCCGGCATGCAATTTAGTATATCTGAATTCAAAATAGATTTATTTTTTAAATCGGCAAATGAAGGCGATGCGAAAACCAACGTTCAAATATGCCCGCGCTTTTCAGGGCTGTGACATCACTGGCAGGCAGGCTTGCAGGTTGAGCAGGCAGTCTAGAAAACACAGTTCGCCGCGCACTTGTTTTGTGCTGGTGCGCGAGTGCAGGGGTGAGCTTCCAAAGTGTCCAATTGGCACATCAAAATGCTTGTAATCAGTTGCGAACTAATATCACTGCCCAAAGAGTGAACCCCAACCTGTCACTTACGTCACTTTTTCATTATTGCTAGTAGAAAATTTCATTTTCAAAAGAGGTAGAGAATCACAATTAAATATTCAATAAATGCGCAAAAAAACTTATTTTGGCGTAATATTTCAGTTTCAAGTTGAACTATGTTTGTTGGTGTGTTTATACAATTTTGAGCCAAATCGAACACCATTAAAAAGACGCCGGAGTATTCATTTAATAGACGTCGAGTCTGCCGCGTCCCAATTATTCGTTCATATTTCCGCGTGCAGGATTGAGAAGATACTCTTCTCCGTTCATTCTCGAAGATTCGCGTGCACTCTTACCCCGAGCGTAAACGATAAGGAGGCCAGATATGACCTTGTCTAGTCAGCCTCGCCCTAGCTCTTTCCCGAACATTCTAGGTCTGTTGAATATTCTAGATGACGAGCATGGTAGATAAGGAGCCGAGCGACGTACTGCCGATTCATTCGTTGATTCTCTCTCGCGATAGCCAGCTGTTACGCCGACAAACCGTCGCTTGCCTCTGTCGCCGCCAACGCTCGCTGCGGATTTCTCGACGTGTGTTCTTCGTTTCTGACACAAGTTCGCCTCTATTAAATATTTAGTTCATTCCGTTTTATCCTGCTTCGTCGTCTGTCATTCGTGGCAATATCTCCTTTACGAAGGCTTCGACAGTTTGTTCACTTCGTAAATAAACGTAAATAAACGTGCACCTCTTAATATCGGATGCGACTTTAAAATATACGTTAGTTGTCTACGAAGATCACATTTGACTCCCCAAATTAACACCAACATCTCACCAGCACGTATCAATTTTTTTCTTGTCATGGTTTGATAAGGTAGTGAAAAACAGTCATTAAAATATATCTATCTAATACATTTTGTTAAATATAGTCCTGAACAGACTTCCTAATTTTTTGTACGTAAACAAAAAACAGCTTAGTAATTTATATAAATAGTGTAATAATAGAAAGCAGACGAAAAGGAACAAGTGACAAAACATTTATATGAACAACATTGCCTTAAGCTTTCCTGAAGATGATAATCGTGAAGTCCTGAAAGACAGAAAACTACGCACCTTCAGATCCAGATAATTGTGCTCCATCAGCGCTCACGCCATGCTCCTCCGGATACACAAAGAAAACAAATCTTGAGTTGTACTTCATATTTGTTGCTCATTCATCGCTAAATATACTGCAGTGCGTACAAATAATGTAACTGTAAACGTTTTTGCGCTTCTTAGGAGCTTATCTACAAAATCAAGCAACCGCCGACAAGCGAGCATGCAATTCGAGCAACTCTCTATTTTGCAGTTTGAGGTGTTTCGAGCTACTAAACCTAAACACATTTTCGGAATACCCAGGCTGTACTCTTTCCGGCATGCTATTTATTATCCCGAAAGTAAACATAAAAAAACCACCGAGGAAACGGCAAATGAAGGGGATGCAAAAACCAACATGCAAATTTTTCCTCTCTCTTCAGTGTGGTGAAGTGACTTGTAAAGCTTGCAAGTCCATCGGGACGTCTATAAACAGTATTTTGCGCGTATTGTTTGTTCGTTTTGCTGGTGTGAGCTTCTCCACTATTCATATCATGCCATAAAACTTCTTGTAACCCGTCGAGAAAAAGCTGAACTTCCTCCATATTACAACATTTGACGCCACGTTTTCACTGTTGTCATTAGAGCCTCTCAGTCACTCGGATCGAATATCAAAAGTTCAATACCTTCGCGAAAAAAAAAAATTATTGTGATGTGTGATTTGGGTTTCTAGTTCAAACGTGTTTATTAATCTCTTCGGACCTATTTTGAGGCAAATTATTGGCTTACAAGTTTTGCCGGAGCTCTCCCCTCTTTAATATCTGGGCTTTCTTCATCGAAATGCCGTGAGCAAAATTTATTTTATGTTACTTTGTGTGAGAAGATAAACCCAACATACGTATGCATGAATCTGCAGGCAAGCATATAAGCATACGTCGAATACAATCAAACGATGTTTTCCGATCTCCTGATATATGCGTTGATAGCAGTACTCACCAAATACTCCACCGATCGTGTTCAGGTGAACTGTGAGGAGGTATTTGTTCTGTTCCTCATAGTCAAGGTTCTGGTTCTGTACGCGCACTTCGCAATCCCGTTGCTCGTTGTCCAAAATGTAGAAGTGTCCTAAGGGAGCGAACAATAAAAAAGGTAAGACGTTTACAATTCTCTGTAATGCCGAATTAGAGCGCAGCTCTTGAGGAGGAGGGAAGAGGAGGGTATTCCCGTGTGACGTCACGTGGAATCACTCGTCCCTCTCGTGACCCTCGAGACCCTTGTGACGTCACACGTGATGTCACGCGGCTACGCTATTGGCGACAGTGACGCCGATGCCGCTCGACCCAGAAACTGGCGCCTAAGAGCTGAGCTCTAAAGATAGTGATAATATTTTTCGCAATGTTCAAGCCTATATTAGGTGCATGCGCATCCCGGTATAGCTGGGAACTTTGCTGAACAAAATTACGTAGAGAAGGAATCTAATTTGTATTTTGACAATTCAATATTATTTATACTGGAGCTTAAATAAGCTAAAATTTGATCCCACAAAAACATTCCAATTTTCCTATAGAATTTCTAAATGAATAATTTCTACAACATTTTTGAAGCTATCCTTAATAAAAACCACTAAAATCGTACTCGAAACATCTGAAGATAATTTTAAACAAAAAGGGTAGTAAATTTGCTCTGTAATGTCACAATCCAACTCGCCCTGGTTCAGTTCCTAGGCTAAACCGACACGATGCGAACACCGATGAAGTAAAAGCTAAAAATAAACACTTCGATTAACAACGCAATGCTTGTTTACGTTTACAATTAATTATGACCACTACAACATAAACATTTCAGCTCACCCTTTTCATTTCCAGTAACAATTTGGCACTGTACTGGAAAGTTCCCACGTGGCTTGTTGACGATCGGAAGAGCTTTGACCAAAGTATTGGCCAGTGCGTTTTCAGGAACTTCAACTCTGAATATTAAAAAAAACATAGTCAACAAAATATAGCTCGGCAAGAAATATACATGTTGAAGGTTGTTTGTATTTTAGTTTAATATTTTGCTAAATTAGGTAAATGAGGAGGGTTGCAATGTGATTTTATATTTCAAACAAAATTACTTCAGCAATCAGGTTTGTTTTTTCTTCCCTGCCAATTGAGAAACTAGGTAATTTTACAATTTTATGTTGTTCTGCTTCACGGTAAAAATAACTAAAACATACCTCACCATCCTTGAAAAAAATATTTACGGAATCTAAAATTTTTATCCGCGCGAAAACAAATCATGGGCGGTTGTTTGGAAGATGATTGTATAGGTAGTGCCACAATCGTCTATAGTCTATACAGTAAGTTTTAACGCGATAACTTAAGGAGCTCGTGTCGCAGAAAATCTGGCGTCGGTGGCGTGAAGAGAAAGTGCTGGCGTCGGTGGTGTGACAAGAAAAGCCGGCGTCAGTGGCGTGACGAAAAAGCCGGTATCGGTGGCGTGCTGCGAAATTCCTGATTGGTCGATAGGGTCATGACGTCCCAGCCACATGACCCGGCGCAGGAATTTCAACCAACCCATAACGCTTACGTAAAATGTGACGTCACGCGTGGAATGAAAGTGATTAAAAAACATAACATACGAGTTCGAATGAAAGGTCTCAAATGATTTCACTCTACAAAGGCAGGATTCGAGCCCACGACCCTGCGGTTGCGAGACTGACACGCTACTGGCTAGGCCACGCAAGGCACGCTTGTACGGCTTGGGACCGAGCGGGACTTCATATGTTTATATGTTTCGCTATTGCGTTCCAATCTTAAAGGCAAAACTCAAGCCGTCCTCCAAGTTTGTTTTTTTTTAACTCTATCTTTTAGAGTTTATTTTTGAAAAACGGGGTAAAGGTTTTCATGAATGCCGTCTTCACTGGGAGTTTATTGGGATCGACATATATTAGACGGGGGAATTACCGTCATGGCCACTAGCCTAAACAAGTAAGATGTGTTAATAAACATATTAGTTAATAGCCGTATGGGTGAGATTGCAGTTGCAACCACATGATTGAGTGCTGTGAAAAACGGAGCAACAGAAGTGGCCGGCGCTTACGTGTAAAATCCGTCGGCGAATCCCAGTCCCGAATCCGGTGGCACAGTCGCAATGTGCTCCACGTAGACGGTGACCACCGCGCTGGCAGCGAGAGACGGGTCTCCAAGATCGTGCGCCTGCACCTCAATCTAAGATGGTGGGAGAACAACATTAACCACTCAACATAGCGGCATCCGCAACATCCGCAATCGAAACCTTGAACAAGCAGTTGACATGCCGGGGATAAAAACCCGCCTCCTTGCAACCCTTACGTCACATGTGTATGAAGCAGTCAAAAACAAAATGCTCTTACTTTATTACAGATATATCACCCACCAAGATGTTGCTTCAGTCGTTTAATAACTCATTTTAATTTCCTAAAATTGAAAGAAATGCCTGATCATGCAACAGAAGAATGCGATTCGGCACGCCAAATTCTCCTCTTCTTTTCTGCGGACAAATCTATTCGACTTCGTGGTAACGCCCCCGTCTGTTCGTCAGTTATTTCACAGCATCTGTGAGTTAACAAGCTGAAATAAAGATAGCAGCATTGTGAGACTGCTCGTGCACTGACCCTGTACTCCGAGTCCGGTTCTTTCCTGAGGTCGTCCTTGACCGTTATGACTCCGCTGGTGCTGTCGATGAGAAAGTAGAAAGGCGCTCTCCCCTTACCGCCGATCTCGTAGCGCACCACGTTTCCTGGAGCCTGGAATTAAGAAAACAAAAACAAAAATAAGACCCCTTACGTATACGCTTGATGAAACGCTGTAAATAGAATCATGACATTGAAGAAAGAACTCGTTGTCTAAGAGTGCAGTATATTCAAGAAAAGATGTTTGAACCGCTAGTGCAGTATAATACTATACTATTATGCTTTAGTACAACATATTCCGTGTTAAATTTTGATAATGCAAATAGCAGTGAGTTTGCGAGCAGGCTGACGAATTGGAACAATGCTGAATCCGACAGTCTTTGATTTTAGGGGTGCTTAAACCTTTGATGGTCGTCGCCGTGCATGTACAGCAGTAATTACACATTTGAAAGTGGCCGCCTAAACGCGAAACTGCGCGCACCACGGGAGGTGTTTATCTTTGTTAAGTCTTTGGCTAACCACAAACGTTGTATTCGTCCAGTGCTGCGCTTTGCTGAGCAATTCATAGTATTAAAATTAGACGCTACGCGCACGTGACGCTGACCTCGCGTACCGGCCGCTCTAGGGGTAGTGTCAATGGGAGCACTGGCTCTTCCGACTCAGACTTCCAGCGCTTTTAGTAATTAAATTCAGAGGCTGAGAGCTCATCATCCGTCAGAGAAGCTCTGTAAAGTACCTCCAGTTAGGAATCTAAAGCCGCTGGAATGTCGCGGCAGCGGAGGCACCAAAACGAAACCGAATGGAAGAAAGGAAACAAGTTTTCGCCTTCAATGTTGTCATTTAATGCTTCTAAACGTAAACAGCTTGCAAGCAATGCAGTGATAGGATACGAATGAAATGCAAACAACGGAGCGCGTGGCCTTCGATACATGCTGCGCAACCTAGAGGCAACTAGAAACTGATAAAACTGCGCACTAAAGAGAAGGGCTACGAGGGTATGCATTTCGTATGCACGTCGGAATACACCTTGCACTCTTGCAGCCACCTGTCCACACCGCAGTTTTATCAGGTCCTAGTTGCATCTAGGTAGCTCAGCATGTGTCGTAGGTCACGAGCTCCGCTGTTCCTATTTCATTCGTACTCGATAGTGCGTGCTCCCACTAGATAACTAAAAAAAAAGTCTGAGTCGACCTTTTTGTTTCTTCTATTGCTTCTGAAACAAAACCTGACAACTGGGAAACATATTTTGGGGAAAAAAATCGCCCGTCAAAAGGGGTAAATAACGCAGTTGCAACTCAGTTGAGCAAACCGTCTTATTTTATTTTTTAGGATATTTCTGAAGAAAATCGTCTCTGAAAAACCAACTCTCTTAATTGGTTTGTTAAATATGGCAATAGAAAAGTTCTTTCACTTTTTTATATTCTGATTTGTGTATTTTAAACTACTTTACAGAAAACCTCCCATTACATGAAGTACGAGGTTCGCACTCTTTATGAAACTTACTGAAACTAATCCGCAACTTGCTTCATTCAACCTGTTGCACCTAGAAGGTTAGCGTATACGCGTTGCCTTAAATCTAAGTAATGATTTTAGCTGTCGTCGTTCTTTCTTTTCCTATAGGTCGATCGCTTGTTTCTAAGCAGAGCAAGAACATTCCCACATTTTGTTATCCTTCTCTGGTGCATTCAAAAATGATTGCCACCTTTTAATGGTGCATTTGTTCTGTCCCAGAGCTAACAAATTTACTGATCTGGCAAAACGAGCAATGACGGTATTAATGATTAGACAATATATTTACAGCAGTAATGGTGTGAAGACGCCGAGTATTTCAATTAAAGTCGCACAGCACTATAATACAGGGTGCCACAAAAAAAATGTACAGGGTTTTTTTCACCGCAAAAAATAAACTAGGCATCGCCGAACGCTCATTCTCCGCCCAAAGGTAGCGCTAGAGGTCACAACCAGATGCCAAAGTTTCAGCCCGATCCGATACCTTATTCAAAAGTTATAGGTGATTTTCTGAAAATTTCAATGGGAAAATGGAGCCCATTTTTGCCCGTTTTCGGTTTCTGGTGCCATAGAGACCCATGTATTCGGAAACTCGGTCGGCGGCCATTTTCCCATTGAAATTTTTGGAAAATCACTTATAACTTTTGATTAAGTTATCGGATCGGTCTGAAACTTTGGCATCTGGTTGTGACCTCTAGCGCTACCTTTGGGCGGAGAATGAACGTTCGGCGATGCCTAGTTTATTTTTGCGGTAAAAAATACCGTGTGAATTTTTTTTTGTGACACCCTGTACACTTGTTTTACAAAGTCCGGCAAAGACCTACTATCTTAAATCTTTATTTTTTATATATACCGGCCACTTACCGATCCGTCTCCGTCTGAGGCAACGACAGTCGTAACGATGGTTCCAAGGGGTACGTTGTCTTGCAGGCGTATCGGCAAGGGCACACTCGTAAAACGGGGAGCCACGTCGTTTCGGTCCTGTAAGTGTAAAACCAAAGCACGCGTTAAACTCACACTCGATATCCATTAGGCGATGGCCTTGTCCGTTAGACGTGAGTTGAAAGAGAACGTGCGGTTGTAGCTGCTAAGGCTGGGTTTTACATTTCCGCTTGAGTGTAAACGACTGCGTTAAAACGCAACTGCCTGTGACTGCTTACGAGTCACGACGGGATAGCGAACTGGCACACTGCCGCCATCTGTGAGGTCGCCCAGAAGCTCTTATAATCTGTGTATAACTAAACTACAGTTTTTTTTGTTTTTTTTTACATTTTTGTGATTAAGTTTGCGAGATATTTATGAGAAATTGTCGCTTGTAACGTCGCATAAATTATTTCAAGCCTATGAACGCAGAGTAAAACATTATGAAATATACGCAGGTCAGATATGTTCCAGCGCTAGCCGATAGATGGAGCCAGAGTGTGTTCTTTCGTCGTAATCAGTCCCAAGTTGTTGCGACGCAGTCAGTTAAACTCAAACATACAAACTAAGTATAAGCTACGCTACAGAGTAACAGCACTTCTGCCATCTCGGTGATTGTTGCCAGGCGTCCTAAGCTTTGTCTGAAATACCAAGAAAACATTATTCGTCCTCCAGAAATGTTAAAATAGTCCCCGACAGGGCAAGACGCTATCACCTGGGCTTTTTTAAATCGTGTCCAAAGCTCAGAAAAGTCATATTTTAGAACTGTGACGATCGCCAATAGACCCTTTTCAAAAGTTCATCGAGCAACATTGGTGGTCGCCATTGCTTGGATTCGTAGCGTGCGACTGGATCCGATTCCTCGCCGCGTGCTAACGCAGCACTCGTGTCGGATTACATGCTCAGAGTACGTGATCAAGCAATGGCAGACAGGCGATGGCACTGACTTTTGCAAAGGGTCTACAACGCCGGCTCTCCACTAAACACCAAAATGGCGGTACCGAGAAAAAAATATCGGGGAATGGAGCGACATACTCGAATGGTGAATTCCGCTCGCAGATCTCGAGCGCTCCAATAGCGCTCCATTTGTAGCGCGCATATTCCGCTCGCAGATCTGGCTCGAGTTGGCCACGTTCCGCTCGTAGATATCTGGCAGCGCCCGACCCTGGAGCGCCTCCAACACCTCCAAACTTGATCCGCGGGATTTCAAGGAGCTTGGCGGAAGTTGACAGAAGCGAGCTACGTCATTTCCTTTAACTTGGCGGAGCGCATGCGCGGCGAGGTTGGCGAGGTCGCCGAAGTCGCCGGACCAACCGGGCCGTCGAGTTGGATCTGTTCGCATGCGTCGGTTGTTTACGCGGGATTGGGGCGGCTATCAGGGATACAAAGCCGGGACTGGAGCGTGGCAAATTGCGAGCGCTGACATCTGTGACCGTGAGAGGAAGAGATAGAAAAAGAACGTCAGAAAATCCGAAGGAGGCGGACGCAAGGTTAGGCCTGTTCATTTTGCAGCCAATGATTGTTTATCGTTTTACACTGCATGCCGCCGGTGTTTTCTCGTGCAATGAAGCAAGAACAGGTTAGGTATCGACCATGCAAGTGACGGTTTGTTACCTATTTGTGTTTGTTATCGTCTTACCAGCAATGTGAACCCAACCAATGGCGATCGCTGTGCGTGCCCCGCCGCTTCGAGGCGGCCGAAAGGTCCGTGGTGAACGCGGACGTCTTCCTCGTTATTTATGACACGGGCTGTGTAGTACTGATATTTTCGCCCGGCCTGTGTCGCGTGTTACTTCTGCAGCTAAACAGTAACAGTTGTGACAATGTGACCACTGTTGTGACTGGTCGTCGCAAAGCTCAGTCGGCTGAGGTGTTGAATTTGTCAAGCTCGAGCGGCGGCCATTTTGAACTGCCAACCGTTTCGAGCGGGTCACTCCTAAAATGCGAGTTCATCATCCGCTCGTCGATTTGGGGCGGGTCCCACGGAGCAGAATTTTGCCTCCTGCGCGGATTTTGAAAGGGCTCCGGATCTGCCAGTGGAATTCAACATAAGCGTCGCCTGTTTAGTGGCTCTACGGTGTCCCTGTTGTTGACGTAGGCGGCACGAACCTCGACCGCCACGCGCACTGTGCAGGTGGCCATGGGGTCCGTCTTGTCGTTCTCCAGCGTGCCGATGACGAGCGTGTGGCTCGTCTTCTTCTCGTAGTCCAGTCCCGCCAGCGTGCGCACAATTCCGCTGACAGGGTCGATGGCAAACAGCGTCTGGTCGCCCTCGCGGATCGTGTACGTGATGCTCGGCGTGCTGTCGGGGTCCGTTGCCTGCGAGGATTCCCGTTCATCAGATCAGAAGCAATCCCGAATATGATAAAAGTCTTTTCTTTTCTCTCCTTTTTTAGTAGTATTTAAGATCATATTCTGTAGAAATCGTACGACGTGGTAAACTATATGCATCACTTGCCTCGAGGAATCTTTTAATTAGTGCTATATTGTCAGCTCGGCCATGGAACGCGTTCTGAAGAGGCGAGTAGCTATGTTCTGCGACACATTAGACGCCGCGTATGTGTCTACATCCAAATTACTCGGCACTCTGGGCCGGTATGACAAGCGCTGGAAAAGTCAATAGTCTGGAAAAGTGCGGGAAAAGTCAAAAGTCGGAGCATGAGTGGAAAGTGATAATTATTAAAATAATTACCTCAAGTTTACTCATTTCCTCCTTAATATTCATTTTCTGTGTTTTTTGTGCTTTTCTTAGCCGGACAAAGTAAACGGAGCTTCGTAACTAGCCGTCACAAAGATCATATATAGCCATTGTGTAAATCTCAGAAAACGCATTTTTGCCGTCTACTATTCAGTGGCGAGTCGATTCAGTCAAGGGCCTGAGAGATCGAAACTAAAACGTCCAAGTGCCATAAAAGTCTCACACCAAAGAGGCAGCAGCGTTCACTGTGAGAGCGGGTGGCGCGTGAACGCGAGTCGATCTGGCCGCGAGGCAATATCATCAAGCTCACTTCTCGCAGCAAAGGTGCGTTACACTCTCGCATCACTTGTGTTGCGCGACCTTGGACTTTGCTTTTGCTTGGATTTGAGACCTTGAATTTTTTATTTTTATCTTTATTTTGGTATGGTACGCTCTAGAAATTCTACATTCTCCCCAATACAGACTAAATTATTCCCGGTGGGGCTAGCGGTGCCAAATAGTGGATGAGAGGCGCGCGGTGATGTTATCGTCCACAATATCGCAACTCCAGCCTAGTGCCGGTTGCAGGACCAGTAGGTTTAGCGTACCAGCGCGCTTCGCACGCGCTCGATTTTTTTAAATATATATTTAGTAGTTTACGATGACACTCAACCAGTCTTAAATTAAAACCATATATATCTAATATACTAATTAAAAATTTAATGGAAAGACTTTAGGTAATTAATTATCAGACTTGACAGTGAGGATTAGCTACCTATATTGTTTCCCCTGGTCGTGTAACACACCTACACAAATCACTTTCATAGATTTAGAAAGAAAAAAATATCCTGTAAAGAAAAGGCAAGGAAAAAAACGCAGAGGAGCACAAAATACAGACATGTTTGCTGAGTTTAAAACGTTCCCTTTCTGTGCCTCTCTTTCCAAGTGTACTCACTCTTGTAACACTGTCTCGAGTTTTCCAGGATACGATAAAGTTTAACAGCCACAAATGTGGGGCGAGATACGGAAAAACCCGTCACCTTGACTTGCACGACGTTGATGTTGTCCTGGTTCTCCGGCACGGACGACTCGTAGAAGTTCCTCTCGAAGTAGGGGACCTCGTCCTGCACGTCCAGCACGTGCACGGTCACGCTGGCGGTGGTGATGCGCGCGTCGGGAGCCTTGTCCTTGGCCGTCACCACGAGCACGTGCTCCTTCTGCCGCTCGTAGTCCAAGGCGCGACGCGTCGACACCTCGCCCGTCTTTTCGTTGATCCCGAAGTCACTGCAAGGACGTGGACGAGCCACGGTGTGTTTTTCAGCACTCTTGTATTATTGGTAGTCACGTGAAGAATAACAGGCAATTACTTGACTGCCGTTAAGAGATCAATTGAATTGCATTCAATCCTGCATCTGATAATGGCCTCTACACAGCTCAAGGCCCGCAAGTTTATCTGGAAAATTAGATTTCCCGTCTCCATAATAAAGAAACCAAGAGAAGGACAAGCAATGGGTTTTATATTTTGCAATTTTGAAAGTAGTCTGAAATGTATTTATTATTAAATATTTTCAATGAGCTACCTTGTGCTTTGTAATGAATATAACTACATTTTCTATATCACTGCACAGGGGAGATCGGTGGTTGAGTGGGCTAGCGCACATTAGCTCGGAGCACGTGGATCGAAAACTCACGCTGAAGAACCCAGGGATCCTGGTTTCCAATCTCCACCCCCTGCCCGTTTCGATCTGGATGAGCATCGTACCGGCGTACGCTCGTGCATCACTACTGCGTGGTGCACGTTAAAGACCACAGGCTAGACGGTGGTACCGCACTCGCTAAATTTCTCATCTACAGCTGAGACACCAGACGCCCGTTGGGGCTGACTAAATTCAGGCTTAAGATATAAACTTACTCACAACACAATTACTGCAGAAGTGTTTCCGCCCTATTTACTCTGTATTAGAGATTTCTATGTGTTCATTCGTGCACCAGATAGGTGTTTTTTTCTACTTTTAAAACTTGTCTGTATGCTTTTTAATATCTTATAATATTTTATTGTTATGCTTACCCTTTTTACTTTATCGTAAGGTGAATATAAATGCTAACTGTTAGTTATTGATTTAATATACATTTTAGTTTTTCATGCCCACCGGTTCTGCGCTAGTAGATAAAGCAGTACATTTGCTTAATATGATTTATAGGTATCCTCTTTACTCTAAACACGGTGATACTGCTACATGTCATAATAAATTATTCGTATTCTGAATATAATACGCAGACTGTGTCACACTCACCCATTTCCAGAAATTGTGTAGTAAACTTCGCCGTTTGCACCAATGTCCTCGTCTCTTGCCTTTGAGAAAGTCAAATAAAAATATGAAATATAATAGAATGCAATACACTTACACGGTGGCTATTCAACAACGTTTAGTGAAAATCAAACTAAAAGTAAAAAAAGATTCATCAACCTCGTTTGAGCTAGACCAAAGAGTTTCCTCTCACCTGCACAGTTCCTACGACAGCTCCAGCCTTGCCTTCTTCTACCGTAAAATTGTAGCTTTCCTGAACAAACACGGGGTTCTGATCGTTGATATCGGTGACCGTGATGTGCACGGTGGCCACGTTGAACTGGGGAAAAAGCGGAAAGCGTAAGTTATTCTTAATAATTCAAGAAACTGTTGTAGTACAATGCACATTTCGTTAACATACTTAATTGTCACGCTCATCATAATCATGTTCTAATCGTCGTGTTCCCTTACATTACTTCTCTAAATGTTTTAAAATAGTATGCTTATGTGCACATATCATCTTAGTGCCACGCAATCTTTGTAACATTCAGACTCTAAACACAAAAAATTATTTGCAAACTTTTTGTTGATAATGTGATTAGCACCTTTGCTATACCGCAAGCGTAATGGTGACATCACTGATAGGCCCCTTGTGATAAGATTCTCGGAAAACACTGAGATGTAAAGCAGTGTTCAGCAAAACTCAAGTTGTTTTGTCTGCTTTTTATACAAAACTTTAAAAACACTTGTCAGATTTTATTTGTTGTTTTATCAGTGCCGGCAACAGTATAAATCAGCTAGGAATACGCTAAATCAGAAGAATGAACAGGTTACATAAGCTCAGTAAAAGTCGGAGAGAAATCTTGGTACGATGCATTAACTAGTCCAATATATCGTTTTAAACAACATATATACATATGTACATATATATATATGTATATATATATGTATACATATCTATATATATATGTATATATTTATTTATTTATTTATTTATTTATTTATTTTTTAAGTCCGACAGATATTGGCAGATACCTAACTGCGGGTGATTTGAAAAGATAATCAAAGTATTACGCACATGCAATATTTTTTTCAAATCAAAGCACACCTCTGCATTAATTAATTCACCGAGTGCACCATAAAATAAACCGCCTTCGTATATGCTAACATTCGTTGGAGTTTGTGGAGTTTCTAACAAATGTACGGGAAACAATTTTGGCCGGTTTTGTTTTCCACGTGATGTTCCGTTAGGTGCTACTGAAACGAAAAGACTCCTACCAAGTTGTTCTTGTCTTCAGCCTTAACCTGTAGGGTGTGCGATGACACTTCTTCTCGGTTGAGGCGCTTCGCGATGGTTACAGTGCCACTGGAAATAAAATGTAGTCGGTTAGGTTAGGGAGTCTCATGGGCAAATACTCATTCACACCGAAACATCAGTCCATACTCAGTTTCACTTTAAGTCCGACCGCAGTCGAGGCGACCATGCGACGGAACAAATCGAGCAGCGGGAAAAGTGCATCGTCACGGCACTTAATCGCGGCGCATTCATCGCGTGTGGCTGCTTCGATCGGTGCTAGCAAATGCGCAAAGGCGATGGGCGCCGTGATGAGTTATTTTGGCACTAGTTGATTGGCTCCGATCTGACTGTGCAGCGTTGGCCGTGGTCGGACATAAAGTGAAACGAAGTATGATGTCTTCGTAATAATCACCTGGAGGAGTCCACGGTGAAGTCTCCCTTTGCGTTCCCTTCGACGATCGAATAGGTGACCTCATCCCCTCCGGATCTTGGGCCTTTGGTTAAAGCGAAAAAGAGAAGAAAAGAAGATTGGGGTCATGCTAATGTCGATCTTTTTAAATGTTTGTATGCATCCTTTAATTTGCGCGACTAAGATATATTGCAACCGTAAAGTTAAATATACTCTAAGTTGTTAAACACTCAAAAATGTTTTTAGAACGTCCAGTTGTATCTATGCGCAGCGCGCAAGTTGGTCTGCTTCTTGCACAGGGGTTGCGACGATGTGAGAACGCCCAGCCCTTATTGGTTAAATAAAAACAAAAATAGTGGGTAGACCTCAAGGCATCTAGCATTGAGGTCTACCCACTATCGTATCAATCAGAGCCAATCAGAGCTCGGCGTCGTTCTGACGTCACAGCAATTGCTGAGCAAGAAGCAGACGACTTACTCTCCGCATTGCTTCTATTTCTTCAGTGACGACACAGTCATGTATTAGCGGCGAGATGTTTCGGTGGCGCCCTCGTTTAGTTACCTTTCGTGACGTCATTACCTTGTGAACAACAAGTTTGATGATGTTTGTAATGAGCATGGTGAAAGCCTGAAATCATAGCGCTCTCAAAGCAACACTGCCAACACCGTCAAAGTTGAAGTTCTTACATTCCTCTTATTTGCGTCGATGAGAAATCCTTTGCTGACGTCATAATCAGCATTCGGCCAATTGTGGTGGGCCGACCACAGCGACGCTTTTGATCGTTCACGTCGCCAATAGCGTCCAGAATTAATACCAACAAAGCACGACGAAGTTTTTTTTTCGCTTCTAATATATGTAAAAAATACCTGTACTTAATAAAAAAAGACAGAAATATCATTCCATGTGGTTTGCCTGAACCTGCTATTCTGCGCCATAAGGAATGCTGCATCGGGAGGGCGGCTGGAGGGGTCAGAACTTAAGCGTATTTTTCATTCACCTATTACTGTTGCTGTAAAGACGTCCTTGAATATTTTCGTTTGTAAGTATATGCGTGTAAAAATATTGGGCTTCCTTTGTCTTCTATGTAGCCACACTCCTATGCCAGTCTTAGTTAGCTTTTAGCTTTCTCTTATCTTATAGTTTTATTAGCTCTGTTCATCACTTTCGCAGGCCTACGATATTTTAGACGCATCAAAATATAGATTTTCTTAAAGGAGCTGTGCAACGATATTCAGTTGGAATGATTTTCACTTTACACGACCTTACTGGCACTACTGGGACTCCAAGGATACTCGTACGCAACGCCACTGGCCAAGAAACTCCTTTGTTGCGGTGTAATTTCAAGGACAAAAGCGATCATTTTCATTCAATCTCTCCTTTGCAAAATTTGATGACGTAACGTGGGGATCGCAGTACACCCCAATGACGATATTTGAATGCGGTTCATAGATTAAACCCGAGCATTGCGTGGGCACTCGATTTGGGCTCGTGATAATTACTAGAGCGAGAAGCATTCGGGTAGTGGCCCGTGTCCAATCGCTGCAACGACGACAATAGCCGAGCCATAACAATGTCTGGAACTCAGTGCGTGTCCTGTGCTTTGCGAACACCAGCGCGTGGCTATGATCAACATTGGCGGCATATAGATCGGTTCCAGGTCCCGTGGCCGCTTGTTCTGGCTGCGAGTTGAGGGGGTTGAACGCTGCTCGTTTTTCTTTAATTTTTTTCTGGGACTTCTATTGCGTGGGGTCAAAAACGAACGCGTGTTTCATAGGTCATTAATGTCAGGGATCCGTTCTAAGCGGTATTTGCGCAAAAAGTACAAAAATTGTTGCATCGCCCCTTTAATTTTTAATTAGAATATTTTGTTATTAGTAACCTTCACGTTCCAGTCGCCTACAGTGGGTGTTTGCGTGCGGACTTCTATTCGCGCTATATATCCTGGCATTGACCCCGCGTCCGCATCGGCTTAGATATCGTTATTTTAACGTAATAATGTGTTTTATCAAGCAAATTTTATAGACAAATCGTCATAAAGAAGCGTCACAAAGTACCGCCAGAGAGAACCGTCAAGAAGAACCGTCAGGTAAAAACGTCCCGAATGATCATGACATCACATGATTCGGGGACGTTACAGAGTCACATGGCATCAGGATGTCACAGGATGGCATGGTGACACATTACATCATGACGTCACGTAGCAGCATGACGTCGCGTGACATCTTTAGGTCACGTGACTTTGTGACCTGTGACGTCATAATATTATGGGACACGGCGACGCCACGTGACATATGATGTCGTGTGACATCAGAGTCATGTGACTTTATGGCGTCACGTGGCTTCACACACACACAGACCTCAGCATGTGTCCAGCGCTCGTTCACTACACATTCTGTGCTTCCCGGGACTTTGTCAGCATGATCGAGCTGATGTAAACGTTTCGTTTGTGTCAAATACTAGATTACATGCGCATATGATCACTTAACGAGCCATGTTACCTTGAGTGTGGCCACTGCCGATCCCACGGAAGCTCCTTCGCTCACTTGCACCTCGTAGGTGTCCTTGGAGAAAACGGGACCTCCAGTGTTGGGCCCCGGAATGACAATCACGTCCAGGATTCCCTGACTGAACCTGCAAGTGTAGGAATTTGAAAAAATAGGTTCCATTGTAATAGACCCTTTTCACAAGATGCGCGTCGTCTAAGTAGCTGCTGTTCCTATTATCCGAGCCAGCCATTGGTTGGCAACGCACTCTCTGAGCGTGCACTGGGCACTGGGGTTGCCTCAGCGGTCGCGCAAGGACTCGGATCAATTGCACGATTTGTGCCGGTGGATGGATGGATGAATGGATGTTAATGGCTATAGCCTTTGTAACGGGCGATAGCTTGACGCCACCTATACCTAAGTCTAAAAAAACCAACATATGATTTCTCCCGCCCTTCTAAGACAAATTTTCTCCTCCTAACTATTACGAAAATGGCGACGATCAATGTTGCCCGATAGAATTTCGCAATGGGGTCTATTATTACCTCAATACAATTACAAAAAGTGAATTAGTAGCAGTTTGAGAATTCATTGGTTTGGTAGGGAAAAAGCAAGAATACAGGAGTATAATCTGGATTCGCTCATTCTAAAAGGCGTATTGCATCCGTTCATGCTAAGATTAACATCACGAATTTAGGTGAGCTCCAGTTCTTACACAAAACGTATAAAAGCTTCATTAAAAATGATGTTGCACCGAGATGTCTATACACGTGATTAGAACAATGAGCATGACTTACAACGTTGTCATCAAATTTAAAATGTGTCTTACAACAGTCTTGTCATTGCATCGATACTCTTCGTCACTTGCCCTGACCCACTGATTTAAATGATGACATCGCAGACTAGCGACCGACGCTTGTCTGGTGCAGCCGTCGGAAAATTATGCAGATTTATACTTCTATCGAAAATTCACGTTCAAATGTACACTTCCGCCTTGATCGCAGTGTATACATGAACTCATCTCTGTGACGTCACGGCGCGGTGGTGGCGCGTCGGTCGCAACTTCCGGTCTGGGGCTGTGGGCAGAAGTCCCCACGCCAGACGTGTATTCCTGCGTTGTTTTGCAAAGGGACCAGACAAAAACCTGCCTTCTCGTCAAAACGGCGCGACTGGGGCCGTGCCAAAAAGGGTCGAGAAAGGTTTCGAAGGTCAGTTTTCACGTGCTCGGTTCGTCCGAGAACCTGGATATGTGCAGTGAAAAGAGAAAAGCAGACGCCGTCGGACAACGATTGCTTGGGCGGGAAGCACTTTGGGTTGAAATCACGGATAATTGTGGTCATCAGATTTATTTGTTTTGTTGCAACATGAACGCCAGAAAACCGTCAAGTTGTGCGGACCACCTGCGGACTACGTTCAGTGCGTCTTCAAGCTCAAACGGCCGCCTGATTCTTCGAACTGTCGTCTGCTCTTACAAACGTTTCCTGCTTGTCGTCTGCTCTCTTAAGCCCGGTTCACACAGTTGCGTTTGACTGCGTTTGACTGCGTTGCGGCAGCGAGACACCAGGACATCCCTGCTGCTTATATCGCGTGCCAAGAAGATTCCTTGAATTGGATTCCACGCTTCATACGAAGCACAGATTTGCCGGGACTCGCGTTCGGTTCTCGCCGCAACGCAGTCAAACGCACTCAAACGCGCTCAAACGCAAGTGTCTGAACCGGCCTTTAGACGACGCCGGTCCGTAGACGAAATGTTGGCCCAGTACTTGCGATAAGAAGTAAGTGCAGGCCTCAAAAGACTTAAATTTGAAGGTTGGTTAGCAGGCTCGATGTGAACAGTAGATACAAGGAGATGTTGGTCATTGTTACCAGTGACCATCACCGACTTGTTATGCCTAATTCAGTTGGTCCGATTATGCTTGCGATTTTCAGTATCGACATCGAAAATCTCAGCTACGGTTCGCGCTTTGCAGCCGAGTGGCGTCGCGACTGAAAATTCCGAGCGAAATCTCATCATGCGAATCAAGCTTTAGCGTACATTCTGCGGCGTCCATGCGGAATGAATCGCCACATGTCACATTATTCACGCGAAGTTTTGCGGTGTAACGGGCCTCGGTAATTTCGCTGACGCCGCTCAAGATAGTCAGACATCGCCAGGAAGACGTAGAATGAACAATTCGAACGCGAAAAAGGGCAGGGGGACTCACACTGACGCCGACAACATTACATTTCAATGGTGTGTTTATGGGCGACGGCGAGCTTCTTGCCCACACCCCCATCGCGCATGCGCGGCACCGGAGAGCGTCCGCTAGGGGTCGTCTCAGGCGCTCCGGTTTGTTTGTAAACATGAGCTGGTGTATATAATCCAGATTTCAATGGCTAAAGGCCTCAAGCTCAGCGCCTCGTAGTAAAGGAGTGTTCTACGCATCGAGCTTCACCGAGTTCGCACCGTCAAACACTGAGAATTATGACTGCCCATCGCACGAGCAATGTCGCCGCACAATTTAGAAGAAGCTGGCGTCTCTTTCGTTAAGAGTTTCATTCCGCGCGATCTGGTCACTTTCAGCCTTTTTATATTGTTTCGTCTCCTCGACCGCTTTGATTGCACATCCGCGGCCTGAATCAGTTTTGAGGGCCCCACGCAAGCATTCTAAAGGCTAGATCTTTATGAAGCGAGTATGTTGAAAGAAAGGGACGAATTTTGCCAGGCTATCGTTCGCTCTGCGCGCGGCGTCCAAACACTGGCTGTTGCATCACGCGCAAAGCGAACGTTCAGATTGGCGAAGTTAGTTCGTTGTCCGCCGTATATCCTATTTGCTCCTTGGAGACCGACCTCAATTGGCCGTGCAAAATTATCGAGGAGAAATGTTTCTCACTTTACAGAAGCTTACTGGCACCAGTGGGACCCAACTATACTCGCACACAACGCCACTGAGCAAAAAAGCTTCTTTGTCGCCGCGCAAATTCAAGGATAAAACCGGACGTTTTCTTCTCAGTCTCTCCTTCGGCAACACTTGATGACGAAGTTGTGGCGATCGTATTGTTGACGTTGGCAACAACGCGATCGCCAGGATTTCGTCATCAAACTTCGCAATCCTCGCGGTGACAATATTTAAAACGCGGCTCATACAGCGGACACCAGCACATGCGTGGGCATTCTATTTGGCGTTCGTGGCAATCAATGCCCGAGATGCATTCGGGTACTGGTCTCGTGCCCAATCGCTGAGATGAGGAGAACTGGGCAGGAGATCGCAACGATTAGAGGCCGCTTTATCGAACTTGTTGCCCCACAGCCTGGTGTTTACTAACACGGCATAACGAAGAAATTGAACATCGCCTATCACGGTCTGGGAATGAGCGCTTCGCTCTGACCAGTGCTTTGGACGCATCGAGGAGCGGCCTTCGAATCGTCCTCTTCGATTTCTCTAATCAAAAACAAACAAGAATATTCAGTTTGTTGCCCCCACAGCTGAAGAGTACCGCCAGAGGCGTGACTGTTCAATCTGTCCCCCAATACCCGAATATATGGAACTATGCACGTTCCCTCTGCATTGCCAACCCGAGCTCGTGAATGGGAAAAACATTGGCGGCATATAGTCAGCTTCAGGTCACGTGACCTTTTGTTCTGGCTTCGAGTTGAAGGGGTGAATGCCGCTCGTTTTCCTCGAATTATTTCTGCAATATCCATAGCGTGGAGAAAAAACCAACGCGTACTTCACGGGTTATGAATGTCAAGGAATAATTCTAGGCGGTACTTACTGCAAGTACGAAAATTGTTGAATCGCCCATTTAAATGGAAAAAATGCCTCTAGTAAGCACGCGCAATCTCGCGGCTGATTTAAAAAAGAAAGTATATTTGCTTTTAATATGTTTTGTCAGAAAGTAAAATATATTTATCAATCAGCATATACTACCTTGCACCGGTGTCAGTGGCCTGTACTGTGATGCTGTACTGATCACCGGACACGACTTTGGAGATGACTTGTACTAGGCCCGTGTCCCGGTCGATGCGGAACTTGTCCCTACCGTTGTTAGACACGTGATAGACGGAGTAGCTCACGCGCGCAAACTCTCCTTCGTCGTCGTCCCTGGCTTGCACCTGAAACAGACGCGGCCACCACCGCAATCCTTCCATCAGAATATAAATAGCTACTCTCCAACCCCCTCAGGAGAAATTGTCTGTGAACAAAGTCGTTTATTTATGGAAGAGCCTCGCCCCTTTTTTGAAGGATCTAGCAGTCCAACATCTATGGCTGGAAAGTCTGGCTACCGGGGTGCAGGCGTAGAATACACTACCCCTCATGTGTGTGCCATAACGATCCACAATGTGCTACCTCGAAGGCTGATAAATTTCGTGGGACAAACGTCCACACCACCAGTCAATCTCGCTTAGGTAAGTGAGATATATGAACATTTTAATTTTATAAATATTTTTACTTACCAAATAAGCAACCGTCAACAAAACTTGCATTGTGTGATAGGAGCCAGAAAGATAGACCCATTCAAGAATTACCTCCTCTTACGGTCGATCTGAAAATACTGCAAAGTGGCGTGCGCAAAAGATACCATAAATAATGCAAGTCGATCAGTTGTATGCAGTGTTTTGTAAGTGAGTATTATATCAGTTGTAGACTTGCCAGCTTGTTGTTGATTTTTTGCGCACGCCACTTTGTAGTATTTTCACATCGATTTTAAGAGGGCTAATTTCTTGAAGGAGTCTATTCGCGTCTCCAGCTCGTCGCTCGCCCTCCCGCGGCAGAAACGGGAAGCGCTCTAGTGAGGGTCCCCTGACTCTCCTGCTCAGCGGGCACGGCGGAACTGCTCGCGATCATGGCTCGCCAAATGTCATTTCCGAATGCAAACAACACTCTTCACTGTCCCAACGTGGTGCTGCAGCCGGTATGGGATTGTACCTCACTGAAGAGTTTTAGTATTGCAGTATAGAAGCAAACGCAAGTCGCTGTGCGTTTGCCGTTAGAGTTGCGTGCCCCACGTTGTGCGCGCGTCTGCATCGCCATGCGCCATCCAAGACCGCAATTTCGGTCTCCGCGCACGCGCAGTGGGGAAGACGCAAAGCTAACGCAAACACACAGCGCTTGCGTTCGCTCGTATATGCAATACTAAAACTCACTACTGTTTCACCGACTTCCAACGCCAATGCAACGTAGTGCAGTGAGCAGACGTGCAAGCAGGTAGGTGTTCCTTCGAACTGGAAAGGCTAAGATTGGCAAAACGACGGCGTGCAAATACGAAAGTAAATATATAATAAAAAGAGCAGTAATTTAAAAAAAAAAATCTTTTTTTTTTTTTGAGGGGGGGGGATTTGGCCTGGAACGATAATGGCGGCGACTTTGGAAGTTTTGCCGATTATCACGAAGTCGCTACTTTGATAGCACCCTCAATCAATCTAATTTTACATGAATTTCGCACGTTAGCTAGAATGTTTTTATAGATTTAAAACTATATTTTTTTATAACATTGGTAATTGAAAATGTTGCAATTGGCACCAGTGATGATAATTAGCACACTTTAGATTGTCATACTTGTTCGCGCGTTTGAAATTAGATCATAAGCAACTAAATATTTGACAGCTTGAAAAATTGCGTATTAAAATGTCTTAATTTTAATATTTATATTATTATTAATACAAATCGCGACAATGTATGCCCCAATTAACGCCACGATCACAAAAATGTGCCGTTTAACCATAAGAGTTCTTTCCTGAAAGGTATCATTTTTTTTCTTTTTAGCAGATGAAAACCTCTGACATCGTTATCAAGATAGACAAACAGTTAATCAATTGATGCAATATAAACTCCTACGCGTCACGCGGTGCTTTAAAAACACGCACACTTCAACTGCCTGACTCGGATTCTGTCTTTGAATTTTTCTAGTGAAAACATATCGTATAAATTGAATTTATTCTGCTACTACTGTGCCGGGGAAAATGTTGAAGCCATTAATCATCTAAATACCCAAAAACCCATTGAAAGGACCGCAGTTTATTATTTCACATGGCAATTATCTGAGCGAGAAAAGGCAGCAAGAACGCACAAATATCAACATTGATTTCTTCCACAAATAATAATATTCTATGCTACCTCTAAGGTTCTATGAAAGACCCTGTTTTTAAAGGGACAAAAGTTTCAGTGAAATACTTCCTTAACTAATTAATTACGGTGTGAGACACATTTTGAGTTATGAAAGAATCTGAAATTAACACACATACCGAGAAATTAAATCCAAAATAAAGGTTAGTTTCGGTTTCGCTCAGGAATTAGAACGTGCCTCCTCGCCTAAATATTACGCTAAATACCGTTTTCATTTTCAGGATAAAGAGGTGACCTTCGCTCGCAACACCCTAGCTTCCTGGTATTACCAGAAATAATTTGTGTCGCTCATTGAAGCCAGCACACTAGACCGGCTCAGCAGTAGCACGCATCTCCGGCCCTCACTAAACCCGCCATTTTTGAAAGCGAGTGGCGCCACCTATAGTTAGTTCGAGTCGCGAATAGTACTGAGCTTTGGAAACTGAGAATTAAGCTTTGCGGGCGAAAATGACTCTACTTAAATCATTTGTCACTATAGTCCGTTGCAACTGCGAGGGTAAGACGAGCCGGGGAGCAGGAAGCAGACGGAACGCTCAAGAGAGAAGGAGGTTTCCCCCTCTCTTCTCCAGCGTTCCGTCCACTTCCTCCTCCCCAGTCCGTCTTACCCTCGCCCTACCTTCTTGAGTTGCAACGGACTATAGTAGCGCTTATTTTTAAATATTGACTCTACTGACATCATCCCATTCTGTTTGGAAAATGTTGAACTTTGGAAAATCTACGGACATACTCAACACCGGGCATGTGGCATGCTTCACAAAAGAAGGGGGATAATGTGGATGCTTGGGCTAGTTGGTAAGTCATGCTTGGATGGAACTGCGTGATATACAGTCACACTCCACAGGCAAACAAGAAGCGCTGCGAGTCTGTTTCCTTCTTGTGTGCCTGAGAGTGTGACTGTATATCCGCGCTGTTCCATCCAAGCATGATAAAAGAAGGGGGGCATATTTAGAGATCATTGTGATGCTTCAAGTGCAACATGCCTAATTGGCAAGCAAAAATAGATGGCAAATTGCTAGGCAGTTGTGTTGCATGCGTGAAACGTTCTAGCATTACAAGTGTTTAGCGATACTATGAGTTTCCAGACGCCAGACCCCTACGTTCACGGCGCTCTTCGTCACATAGTTTCACGCGTACCATGCATGCACTCGATAGTTGTTCCTAGAATAAAGCGATACTACCGCTAATCAGGCTGATGGACCAGGTGATCTTCCAGAGCCTTCCATACTCTCAAACTCCTCTCCTTCAGTGCTCACGGGTGGTCGAGCGCCTCCTCGCCTACCCCTCTGGTCATATGACCTCCGCGTTAACCAATGACCGTCGAGCACCTCAATCCTCCTCTTCACCCATCAACCAATCAGTGTTGAGCCTCGTGTTCACGCTTTTATCCAGGCTTCACTTTTGGGCTTCACGAAAGGCCAAACACCTACCCAAAGAACCTTTCACGTTAAAATAATCTTCTTTAAAGGAGCTGTGCAACGATATTCAGTTGGAATGTTTTTCACTTTACACGAGCTTACTGGCACTGGTGGGACTCAAGGATACTCGCACGCAACGCCACTGGCCAAGAAACTCCTTTGTTGCGGTGTAATTTCAAGGACAAAAACGATCATTTTCATTCAATCTCTCTTTGCAAAATTTGATGACGTAACGTGGGGATCGCAGTACACCCCAGTGACGATATTTGAATGCGGTTCATAGATTGGACCCGAGCATTGCGTGGGTGCTCGATTTGGGCTCGTGATAATTACTAGCTCGAGAAGCATTCGGGTAGTGGCCCGTGTCCAATCGCTTCAACGACGACAATAGCCGAGCCATAACAATGTCTGGAACTCAGCGCGTGTCCTGTGCTTTGCCAATCCCAGCGCGTGGCTATGATCAACATTGGCGGCATATAATCCATTCCAGGTCACGTGGTCGCTTGTTCTGGCTGCGAGTTGAGGGGGTGAACGCTGCTCGTTTTTCTTTCATTTGTTTCTGGGACTTCTATTGCGTGGGGTGAAAAACGAACGCGTGTTTCATAGGTCATCAACGTCAGGGATCCGTTCTAAGCGGTATTTGCGCAAACTACAAAAATTGTTGCACCGCCTCTTTAAAGAGAAATCTTGTTCAGCCACAGGTTTCAGTTGGGTAACACGGGCGATCAAGTGTAGACCACTGCAATAATTGTCGTTTGCAAGATGCCATCTTTTTCTACTTGATTGTGGCACTCCTTCTGAGCATGTGTAATGCAGTAGCTCTCTTCCGTGAAATATCAGACGCCGCGCACGCGTACCCAACCCAGTGACCCGGCATTTCTCGCCCAAGTATTAAGCGCTGGAAAGTCGCATAGACCACTCAAATAATCTCGGTTTGTGCGCTGTCATCTTTGTTTACTGGGCTGTGAAACGCGTCCCGGACACGCGCACTAGCTCTTTTTCTGTGAAATACCAGCCGTGCGCATGTTTCTCTAACCCAGTGAATCGGCATTTTTCGCGTGGACGATCAGCGTTGGAATGGTGAGTAGTATAGGATCCCTGGCGGCACTCATGGTTCTGCGGACGTACTAAAGATATCCAAACATTCCACGGACGTCCTACGGAAGTGTACGGGACACTGTGCCACTTAAGATACGGTATGGGAGACACGACAGGGTATGCAACCCTACCTGCGTGACGTTCCGTACACCGTCTCCAGCCTGGATGGTGACGGGACTCAGCGTGGGCAGCTTGGGACTGTTGTCGTTTACGTCGTTCAGTCGCACACTCAGCGAGATCGGGGCGCTGCTGCCCTTGCCGGGGGCACTGTTCAACTGGTGGGCCACCACCTGTGCAAAAGAGGAGGTTTAGTGATCGTTAGAATCGTCAGATGATCTTTGTCGTAATTTTGAAGTGGGGGTTAACTGTCGTATAAAGCAATGCCGCTACCAAAGCATGACTACAACAGAAAGCTACCTAGTAACTAAACCAGTCAGCCTTTGGTATCTTCAAAAGTTATAGGCCACCTAGGTGGTTGTCAACAAAATGAGTCACATTTACCCGCCTTGGGGAGAAAAAAAAACCTAGAACGTGTTTTATAGTAGAACAATAATCAACCTTCTGCGAGAGCACTGTTTCAGTCAATACAGGTGTTCCACAGGGCTCCGTGCTCGGCCCGCTACTGTTTCTTAATAATAATAATAATAATAATAATAATAATAATTTGTTTATTTAATGTGCCCAAAAACAACCACGCCGGTCTTCACATTGGCGTACACAAGATAAAAAGAAGAAACACAACACACGCACAGCTTTAAATGTACAAATTAGCATGACTACAAATAGGTCGCACACTTCACACAAAATCTAATAGAGTTTCAACTTTCAACTAGACTTGCCAAGATATCCCAGCTTTATTTACATTGCCGACCTGCTACTGAACATCTCTTCTTCCATCTGCCTGTTTGCTGACGATTGCGTAATATATGAAAAAAACACTGACGTATCTGACACATTACTTCTACAATCAGACCTTAACCAGATATCATTATGGTGTAACCAGAGGCTAATGAAATTAAACACTGACAAATGTAAACACTGACAAATCGCGTGGTTCATCTCTGTCTCACACTTATCACCTTAACAGTAAGCCTCTCGCATCAGTGTCAAGTTACAAATACCTTGGTGTTCATATAATGTCTAACATTTCTTGGAAACTTCATGTCGAATACGTGATTAACAATGCTAATCGTATGTTAAGATACCTTAAATGACATTTCTTTCTCGCTGCATGCTCCCTGAAACTAACCATGACAAAACTCCAATCCGCCCAAAATTAGAATATGCTGCCTCTGTGTGGGACCCCTCACACTCTTCACTAATTTCCCTTGTTGATTCTGTTCAAAACCGTTCAGCCCGTTTTATCATGTTGAACTATCACCGCACTGCCAGCGTTTCTACCATGAAAACCTCTTTAGGTCTCCCATCACTAACGCATCGCCGTAAAATCTTTCGTTTGTGTGTTTTCCATAAAATATTTCATCAAAGTGCTGACCTTCGTCGCAAACTAATTATCCCATTATTCTACATCTCTGCTCGCATTGATCATAGTCATAAAGTCGGTATACAAAATTTTAAAACTTCATTGTTTCAATATTCTTTTATTTCCCAAACATCACTGGATTGGAACCACCTTCCCGGCTCAATAGCTAACATTACTGATATTGTTTTGTTTAAGAGGGTTCTAACTAACACGGTGCACATTGTAACTATTATTTTGATGTCCACTTCCCTCTTCAATGTATTACCTTGAGGGTATTTGAAAGAAAAAAATAAACAAATAAATTGACCGACAGAAAACAAATCAAAATCAACCTTCCGCGAGGGCGAGTTGGTTTGGCTTCAAAGTTCTACTGGAAAATAGAGAGCAGTTGAACTAAAACCTATCACTTTAATTAAAATTCCATAGTCTCGTAAGTTACTTTATATAAACGACTCGCCAATTTAATCAAAGCAACAATCATTGATAATCGTTTAATCAGTTTGTCGAGAAAAGAGGTCAGGGATAGCTGTGATAGCATAGTCAAATAACGTGGTCCAACCAGGGGAAGAAATAGGCAACGCTCTTTGCCAACACACACAAAAAAAAAAGATTTGAATTTCTGAGACAAACACGTTTTGTTCCTGCTACTAAAACTTCAGAGGAAGATAATCTTCAAGGAGCATTTGGCATGCCTGTAAAATGTATTTGTGGTTCGTTTGAATTTGCGGGACGCGGTCTCAGTGGAAAAAGACTCAAACCCTCTTCGCCACTTAGATTTTCTTACCACAGGAATGCGAACATCCTCTCTTTCATTACTAGATAAGATAACCTAAATCACAATTTGTTTTCCTTCGGGCAGTACACACTAGGTGATTTTTAGGAACGAAAACTATAGCACTAGGAAGAGGGTGCCTTTACATTGCATTTTGCGTTAAAACCCTCTTGGTGTTTTTTAACGAGTTCCAAAGTTTTATTACAAAACGCCTGACCGATCAATTTTATTTTAGATATGTTAGATATGTCGTTTATTAAGTAGGGTAAGAAGCAGAGCTGAAATCGCCCCCCTTCTTATGGATCAAATGCGTGCAAAAATACGAACCCGAAGTCTAACGAAATTCGGAAGCTAAAAAAAATTTTCCACGTTTGTTTGTTTTGTTTGTTTGTTTTTGTTGTTTTTTTATGAATAACAACCCGTTAGGTTCTTTCGCTTTTCAGAAAGATCATAAATCAGTTTTTTTAGTTTTGACTTTTTTATAGCTATCCAATTTACGGCTGATTTTTTTAAAGATTTTTTTGAGCATTTGTTTTAACTGAGTATAGGTAACGACAAAGAAATCGTTGCGGTGCCGCGGTCTCTTCGTAAAGGCAAACCCCAAGTACATCTGGGATCTCACCTGGAAGGTGTAAACGCTCTGGTTGGGCGGATCTCGATCGAGGTCAGGTTCGTTGACGACCAGCACACCCTCGGCGTTCACTCGGAACGCCGTCGTGGTCAGCTCGAAGCTGTACTCGGGAAAGGGGTCGTCTTCTCCCTGAAACGACCAAGCGAATTTCGTTATGTCGAGTGGAAATGTCAAAGCGTATTCACCACTTTTGATCCTTTTCATATGCCTTTATAAACAATTTAAAACACGCAGGTCGTGGCTTGTTATGCCCACCTTCTTGGTTCGCGATTCCTTCTTGCAGCCCTTGTGGGCTAATGCGGAAACGTTAATGACTGATGTAGGATGATAAGATTGTCACAACTCGCCACACCCTGCGTTTCTTGAGTTATCATAACATTGATAATCATATTAGTATTTCTTTGTTCCATGTGGTCACAAAACAATTGACACAAAATTTGACGTCAGGGACCATAAAACAATTCACGGCAAGAAACAGAAGCACGTTTTTTGCGGGGCGATGACAACTCGGTCTTTGTGCAGCCTAGTCGTTTTATGGCAATTATACTATTATAAAACAACCTGCAGTGCCGAAGAATTATAGCAGGTACGACCGAGTAATATTTTTTTAAACTCGTTTTGTGTGACATGAACAAGTAACAAATCAGTAAAGGGTGTTTATTAAACACAAAATCAAGTTGTAAAAAATGCAGGCAAGATAAAAATTTAAAATCGCTTCCTAAAACAAGCGATCTCGTGTTGATACTTATACTGGCAGACTCAGGCGATGCATCTCAATATTTTAGAGCAATAGAGAAAGTATAATGTCATCAAATGACTAGCCAGAGCCAAGATGTCACGTGACTCTCTGCGCGAAATCATGGCTCCTGCCAGTTCTTTGAGGCAGCGCTAAGTTTATTTAAACTCCAGAGCTCTAAGAATAGTATTTAGCCTAATTGAATAAGACTTTTTTCGGTAATTGCACTTTTTTTGTCTCTAATACCATGTCACCGCAGTCTGTGACTGCCACTCAGTGAGCTGTCCCGAAATTTTTTACGTGACACACAGATAGGAAACGGATGTCTTAAAAAAGTACCTGAACGCCGGACGGATATCGAATTACGTGAAAATCGTACCACGCGAAACTCTTTGCACACCATTCTCAGGAAGCAAGCCACATGGAGATTTCACCACATAAAAATCGAAACACTGATTTTGGTTCAAACTGTATTGCAATTTCCATGTAAACTTTTTTTCTTCGTGGGACGCCTTTCTTTATTTTTACTTTGCGCAACGATTTTTTAACGCTTTTTTTTATTTTCGCCCCATTTTTGGCTTTTTTTTACATGTTTTAAAATGTGTAAAACTGCAGCGTGAAACCACAGTCTTAAACTGCAGCCTCACGCTGCAGACTCACGCTTCATTTGCAGTGTGGGACTGCAGCAGCTTTTATTTAATATAACTCAGAAGAACGCAGCATTGCTTAAAAAAAGAAAGACTTTTTCGAAGCCCAATTTAGAACAAAAAAAAAACTAGCACTTCCGGGATGAGCAGTGCATAAATTTTTAAACGCACAATCCAATAAATATTATTTGTGGCTCTGCTTTATAACGCCAAATCTAACAAGATAAGGAGGGTGCGAGGTGAAAGGCTATAGGTTTAAGCCCCTGTAGGAAGTTTGTGCCAAACGCTGAAAAAACAAAGGGAAACATTGAGGTATAAAGAATTTGCGTGGGTACCGGTTTACTAACGGCGTTTGGCCTATAGATCGAACCAAATCCAAAGTCGGTGATACAATACAGAACTTTCGGCTCGAGGAGACGAACTCTAAACTGGCCTTTCTATAATGGGTGTGGGAAGAAATACCGTGAAAGCCTGCTAGTTCTCATCATTTTCTTCAATATAGCTAGGGTTATGATTAGTCGGTAAAAACACCGATAAACCGCAAAAATTAACTTCCAAGACTTTTCTTTTTTAACTGAGAAAACCGAGAAGAAAGAAAAACGAATTGTAGCTGTCCTTGACTTAGAAAAGTCGAAGCTTTACAAGGCCAAAATCTGTATCTGAAGTTTTATTTTGCATCAATCCAGAACAGAGCCCACACAAAACTGTTCACGAGGCTGCCTCCTTCCTCGGAACCACACCCCTTATGAAGTTTCCTTCTATACAACACAGAGACGGCATTTATTCTTCTTCTGGTAATTGAGACACGCTTATGTGCTTTCGAGGTCAGGGAATCCCATTCTCGTGTCCTATTTTCTTTACCGTCCCGATAAACGCCGATTTCTTTTGTCTGACCACAAAAATTGACGCCAAAAAACTATCTGTATAAAAAAAAAGAATTACCCCCTCCACAAAAAAAAAAAGTCTCCCGATTTGAAGATTGATAAACCCCAAAAAACACGAAACCCTAATTTCTATTTCTCATCGATATTTTCTTTTATAACTTTCAGCACGTGGTTCAAATTTTCTGTATTTTACTTTAATTAATTAATAAAACATTTCTTTCTTTTTTTTTACTACGTTTTAGGAATGTTCACTCACGAGGTCCTCGTCGCTGACCATGAAGTAAAGGGGGTCGTCCCCGTAGGGCTGAGTGACCACGTAGGTGCCGACGGGAGAGTTCTCGTCGACGAACCCTTCCGTGGCAGAGGCCACTACGACCGGAGGGTTGTTGTCCACCACCTTCACGCCGATGTGGAGCTGGGCTGTGGCGAACCTCCGCTGCTCGCTCATTTCTTCTGCCTGAAATGGAACATATACTTCAGGTGGCGGAGCAGAAACTGCTGATGGTGTTCATCAGCGATAACGCCTAAGTATGTAGTCATATTGTCCCGAAGAATATTTTTAAAGAGCAGTATGTAATCAATACGTCTACGCTTTCCCGTTTATACGTATAGCACTTGAAATTTAAAAGTTCCGGGTTACATACAATTCAAGGCTAATATTGTTGATCTTTTATATCTATTCAGCCACGTTGTCACAGAGATTCGTACTAAAACTATGTATAATCAATACTTCTATGCTTTCCCGTTTATGTACCAATTAAAAGGCAATTGTTTAAGTACCAACAAAATTAAACGCCTGATTTTATTGGTGAGCGGCAATGTTTAGTGATCTTGTCATACTGTCTTAAACAGTTGAATGAAAACTCTAATTTGGTGGTCGAATGCCTTCTCGTTTTCACGAACACTTGAAGTTTAATGTTTTTAGGTTCAACTGAATTAAACGCTAATGATCAGCGACACTATTTGACTATCGAGCCATGCTGTACTAAGGGATCGCATTGAAACATTTAGGTAATAAGTATATCTAGCGCTTTCTCTTTTATGCACCACTTAGATATGAATATATTCAATCAGACGCATATTTATTTTTAAAAAGTGACTTTTTAAAGTAAATTATAGTTCCATTTAAATCTAACTCTCAAAGACTTTGGGCATACCAAGCAAACTATGGCAAAAATGTATTGTATGTCATGAAATATTTGCGTCCAATATTATGGCTATTTTTCGTGATTTATGTAATCAAAATTGATTTGTTACCTTCGTCCTTCCGGTAATACAGTAAACAATAATAATAAGAAGAAGAATATGGTTTCTTTTATATGCCCAAAACTAACCACGCGAGTCTTCTCATTGGCGCACACAAAAAGATAAAGAAAAACACAATACACGCACAGCATGAAATGTACAAATTAACAGGCTACAAATAGAACTAAAAACTTGTATGGTTGTTGTGTTGTTTTTTGTCTCACTCTCTTGCTGTTTTTATATATATATTTATTACAGCTTCTCTGGGGTTTATGGAATACCTTGACGAGGATATCGAAATATTTCGTATGTAATCGGTCGACAGGCTTGAGTTGTCGCACGAGGCCACTGTCGGGATCGATGTCGAAGTGCTCTTGGTAGAAAGACGGAGTACCTGCAGCACATCGGAAAACGTTCAGAAATACCCTTCGTAGAAAGTTCTGATGCCATTTTCGTCTGACCTTAAAGTTCCAGAAATGTTTCCAAAGACACATAAAATGGCCAAAACTAAAATTGTAGAAAAAAAAGCTTCTTTTTAGTTTTTTTTTTTTTTAAGTTACTTGTATTACCGTACAGTATTCTCGTGTTGAGCGCACATCAGATTCAAGTTTCAATATTGTCACGTGGACAGAACCCTTTCCATCCTTGCATATTGTACTTTGTGATAAGAAGCAAAAGACCTGGCCGTATTAAATTACTGCGCAACACCCTTTCACGCACAATACTACATTCTGTTTAAGAACCTGCATTTCCTAAGTAGACAAGGGAAGAAAAAAAAGCAATGCAGACCACGTACCGTTGACGAAGCTGTAGCGTATTTTAGTCTTAAGAGAATCTCTGTCTTCTGCTCGTATTTCCTCCGGGTAAATCTTGAGTACACCCGACTGAAAGAATAACATATCGGGATCATATATGTGTATGTTAGCATCACGCGTCACAAAAGAGCGGTATATAAAACTTTCGGTTGCTTCTTCTCTTCACAGCTTATGTCACTTTTCGAAACATAATCTGATGCTGTTACGAAATCTTCTTCTTTTCCCCTTAATATTGATAATCTCCTCTCCATTAGTTCTGAGCTATCACACTGTTTACGGATCACAAAATTGGGCAATACACTACTCCACCACTAGAACTCCCATCATAACCGTTTGACGGTCGTCGCCGTACATACACGGCGTTGATTACACATTTGAAAGTTCCAGCTTAAATCCGAAACCGCGTACACCGCGGAAGGTGTTGTGTATAATGTCTCTGACGAGCTATAGACGTTAAATTCGAATGGTGTTTCGCTTTGCTGGGGTTATTTATAGCTCTGAAATTAGACGCCCCGCGAACCTGATGCGCGAGTGACGGTAGCTTCGCATGTCGGCTGTTCTGACTGTAGTGTCAGTTGAAGCGCCAGCTCTTCCGATTCAAATTTTTAACGCTTCTCCGGTTCGGAATTTGAAGCCGCCGGAATATCGCGGAAGCGGAAGCGCCAAAACGAAACTGAATGGAAGAAAGGTAAAAACACTTCATCTTCAATATTTCCAGCTGACATTACCCTTTTTTATGCCTTTTTTTATGAGCCTTTTTTTTATGAGTGAGAGTGCGTCTGAATGGCGGTATTTACATGGCGAAATTTCAAAGCCGGGCGTGTCATTTAGTGCAGTGCCCGGTTTTGTGGTTCTGAAAGATTAATACCCACCCTTTTTTTATACTATTTCTTTGAAAACAAAACTCAATCACTGAAAACGAAAAGAAAAAACTCAACCGCCAGATGGTTACTATCAATTAAATTAGTTTTTACGGAAGCTGGTGGCGTGTTTTACTCATTCTCAAATATTCTAGGAAAGGGTGGGTATTTAATCTTCAGAACCACAAAACCGGGCACTGCACTACACAACACGTCAGGCTTTGAAATTTCGCCATGTAAATACCGCCATTCAGACCGCACTCTCACTCATAAAAAAAGGCTGCACCGTCTATCTTACTGCATAGCACCAACACCAACCTGATACTGAGCGCCCCTCGACGCATTATTGTGTGGACATGCGGTCCAGCCAAACGCAGACGCCGCAATCGTGTGCAATCTGTGTCAGCTCGCGATATCACTGTGATGACGTAAAAAATACTAGTAGGCAGGCTTTGATTGTTCTAGACAGTGTCTAAAGTCCCTATATAAAAGCTTCCTACAAGCAGCGACACTCTTTGAAGCGCTGACTGCGTGACGGTGCAGGTTTTAGGAAGCAAATGGCGGCGCGCAGGAGAGGTTTGAACTGAATTCTGCCATTTGGTTCCAGCGGTATGTGCTTTGTCATTTGAATTGGTTGTCGTTACTTGTTAAAGAAGTATCAAGGGACTTGAATTGTGTCAATAGCACTCGGAGAGACAGTAACTGAAACAGCTCGGCGAATGACATGACGGAAAATATATTCAGACCTCAAAAAGAACTCGGGGATGTTCCACTGTAACATGGCGTGTCACATTCTCAGATCATGTCCCGTGTCACGGCGCAGACTTCGTTACTTTGACTTTTTGTGCATCGTCATTCGCCGAGCTCCCTTCGTAGATGACTCTTACTGGCTGTCTGACTGCTTTCTAAGAAAGTAGATGCACGGCCAACTTTTACAGTGGTTCAAGCTACAGCTCTCAAAGTTCGCGGGAGCATCGGTCGGAGGGCCGCTCAGCGCCGTAGGACGGAGCAGTGTGGCGAAATGTGCTCGTGCTTACTGCACGTTCATCTGCGAGCGTTGTTAGGCTGTTCTGCTGACTGCACACAGCCCCTACTCCCCCTCCGTTGGAAAACCTTTCCCAGCGGAAGCTGTATGCTGTCAGCAGAAGAGCCTCAGACGACGCTAGCACATGAACGTGCTTTGTAAGTACAGCCTCCAGAATTTTTAACAATATCGCGCGAAAGCCGACCTGTCGGTAGATCAGCGCCTTATCACGGCGTGAAACAGCTGGTCAGCGAGGCTAGGCGTGTGCCTTCTGCCACACGCGCATAGTCTCGCTGACCTGCTCTTTCACGCCGTGATAGGGCACTGATCTACCGGCCAGTCGACGTTCGCGCGATATTGTTAAAAAGTCGGAGGCTGTACGAGCTCATCTCGCAACACCGCCCGGTGACACGGCGGTGACCGACCCTCCGGTCGACGCTCCCGGGATATTTATAACAGCTTATAAAACTCTAGATTTTAACTAGCTTAAAAAAAATTCTGTTCGAATTTTGGGGTAAGAAGTGTTCGTAGTCTTTCAGTCACCCCGTAACCCCTGCTGAGGACAGAAATCGTCTGACGAGAGCGGAGCCGCAGCGTGGAGCTCACCGTGACGCCGCTGGTGACCTCCGCCCGGTACTCAACGTTAGTGCACGTCCTGTGCACCATGGTGCATCCCTCGTGAACGAAGGTGGGCTCTAGGTCGTCGCCGTCCTCAACGTAGATGGTGAGGGTAGTGGTGCTCGACAACCGCTCTGCCGGGTTGGACGCCTTGTCCTGCGGTCGGGGAGGAGGACGGAGTGTATGAGCTGCACAGCGGACGATGAAGCCGACCGCCCACCTAACTTACACTTACGTTAGAAGTAGGCTTCCCTGTATTCGCCAGATAAACACTGTAAGTTAATCCCCGAGCCGGTTTTAATGCAACTGGGGAAAACCGAAAAACGCCGAACCAAAGCTGTCCTTGCATAAAAAAAAACCAATTGGCTTCCAAAAAAAAAATTCTTCAATAGGCCTTTGTTTTTTACTTTTTACTATTTCAAAATTACGAATCTTATCTCCTTCGTTTCGCTTATCGGTATACCGGGACGTTTTCCAAGTATTGAGGGCACGCGCAAGTTCACTTGGGGCTGCAAAAATTGTATTCCTGTCTGCCCTGTATTCTTCACCATAATCCTAGATAAACGCCGATTTTTCGTCACACACCGAAAAATTGTCACAAAAAAAAAAAAAATTTGGGGCAAAATGAATTCACCCGAACAGGTCCTCGATTTCAAATAAAGATGGACCCCGAAATCACGAAACGCTAGTTATCAGGTACAGGACTTATCGAACAAATTCACCGAAAAAGAATTGACCTTTAGCTTTGTACACTGCCCGGCACATATATATTCCCTACAAGAAACTTACGATAGGACTTTGCCCCAGCAGTGCTTGTTATTTAGGGCTTGGTATTGGGCTAGTTGGTTTATTATTACGTGATTGAACTGCGCTAGCTGTTAAGGTTAACATTACATGACTCTGAGACCTGAAAAAAAACACGCGAATGCGCAAACTAACATTTTCTTTCCACACAACAGAGGACCATCCAATGCAGTTGTCAGTTTGCCCTTACTTGTGTTTGTCATTTTTTTTCTTCTAGTACCAATGATTGTTTAACGTAAAACTTTAGCATGGCAATTTAATCAAAGAATGTTAGTGAGCATGGTAAAACAAAAATATTGAAGACTTTTTTTCGCGACGATAGTTCAAACTCTGATATGAATGCTTTAGTTCGAAGCTTCGTCATATAAGATTTATTGCGAGGGATCCAAGAGTTTAGTGTGGAAACGTTAATGCAACACCGCAAAGAAAAAATCACAATTTCTAATAATGTTTACGGTGAATCTTAAAAAAAAGAACGCACATAATAAAGAACGTTTTTATTTATTTTTTTGCTGTTTATCAAGTTAGTGTGCAATCCTCAGCCATAAAATAAGTGTTCTACTCAAGTTCATACATATTCAACAGTAAAATAGAGGGAACAAATTTAATTGCGACTTAAGTTCTACGCAATATACTGTCATAGAAAACTCATGACATATACTCTTATGAAACAAGTACCATTTCAGCAGCTATTTCTGACAAAATAACTTTATTTTCCGGTCTGTGTGATGAATGAATAAACTCAAGCACGCTTGCACTATTGCTCAGCTCTAATGTGATGAGATACAAAACATAATATCCGTCAGCGTGGCTTTAGTTCGTAAAAGCTTTTGCCCTAATTAACAAAATTATATGATAATGTCCAATAAACATATGAGACGGTATGATATCATATAAGAACTTTTATAATCCTCATATGTGCCTGATTTAATTTACATATCAGTTCTTTTTTTAATATGAAAATGACGTCGTCGTTGCGTGTAAACAAGAAAGAAGCTTAATACTTACAGTGGCCTTAATGAGCAGGTGATAGAATTTGGCTTTCTCGTAGTCCAGAGGCCTCGCGATTGTGACTAGTCCCTGATAGGGGAGGTCGATTGCAAAATGATCGTAGCCGTCGTGCTGCAAACAAGACATCAAATTAAACTTGGGGTGTAAGGCGCCACTAAAAGCAACCAATCAACAAGGGGCAATGAGTAATAGCGCGTACTATAATTCAGTAATTCAGAACAAGTGGCACTAGACACTGTAATTTTTCGCGTATTCCTGGTGCCTCTTCACGAAGAAAACCATCGTCTTAACTCTCCAGCGAACAACTCATTATTTTTTTAATAGTTTATTTCCTCCAAGCAAAGGTATGGGGGGGGGAAGCTTGCCGAGGCCTCTGCCTCACCCCCCCCCCCCCCAACCAGTACAGCGCAAAACAGGACAGCTGCAAGTGCACTTGCAAAACCAAACAAATTTATAAGAAACACATGAACCAGATTAGACGCGATTGAAAGTACTACTAGTTACGTCTAAACAGATTTTCTTCTGACAATTTCAACCTCATTCCTAAACGATATCACTCCGGCACCAGGAGTTCTTTAATCTTTCTCTTGAAAATCTGAAACACTGAAGTTTACTTTCAGTGTGACATCAAAACAGCTGACAAATGTTGGCTTCGTGCAAGAAAATCATAGAGACAATCGGTACATTATTAAGCAACAATTCTTGTTCAGTTAAAAGAGCAAACAATTGTGAACAAAACTCGATATCGAAATTTGAGTTCTACGCTTATCAGTTACTGCTTGAATGGACTAGAAACATGTCTTAAAACGCGTGGGAGGTATAGGTTTTACCCTGTTTTCTTAATAATTACGGGGCACGGTTTATCTTCACGATTCGTGCTTTGTAATGGCTGATGCCTGAGTCCCATTCGATGCTGGGGACACGCCCCGTACAGCGTCTCTTAAGCGGCATCAGAATACAAGCTACAGGATGCCAAACACGATGTTATGCCCCGAGTCTCTCGACCCGTAAAACGACATCTAAAGAACAAAAGTATGAAAGTAATATTAAGCTTATAACGGTTATCGCTTGCGCTTCTACTGCAGACGCTGGTAACCTAAAACGAACTTCGAAGCGGTGATACAAATCAATCAACTCCTCGCCTTGTGCAACTGTCGTAGAGCTATCTAACGGCGCGTTCACACCTGCGGATTCACGGGCGGATCCGCGCAGGCGGAAAGTGAACTTCGGAGCCGGGTGGCGAAATTCGACACGTCGCCGGCGGAACACCCGAATATGGGGTCCCGAGATGATCCAGATTTTCCTCCAGCGTCGAGTCGATTTCGCCACCCGGCTCCCAAAATCCACTCTCCGCCTGCGCGGATCCGCCCGCAAATCCGCAGGTGTAAACGTGCCATTGGAAATCTGCTGCGACTATATAGGGTGGTTCAAGTCACCAGGCTCGATCTAAAATGGACCGTAAAAATCTACGCCTTTACGTAGCAATTTAAACTTTTCGTCAAAGGTGTAATTCACAGGTCGGTTTTTCTTGTCATATTACAAAGCGTGGCTCTCTTTCTGTAAAGAATAAGGCCAAGAAACTTGCCAGGGTCTACGGCGGGCAGCAACGCAGACGACAGGAGTCCAATGGTGGGTGTGTTTGGCGTTCGTATTGATAGATCGCGCTACCTCCTTATCGCGACGGCTCGCGACTACCGTGGTTTATTAAAATGAATATAATCTTTTTGAAATGTACCTTCGGTTAAAAAATAAATACGATCAATAAAGCAAAACTTAAAGTAAAAACGCGTCGGTATAACAGCGGCGCTTTTGCTGCCAACGAATTTCGTCTGCGTGTCGTCTGCTATCTTTTGCTGGTCGGCTGCACCTTCAGACGCTGCTCCCGACGCCATCTATCAATACGAACTCCAAACACACCCCACCCCGCGACTGGATTTGGTCGTCTGGGTCGTCTGCGTTGCTGCCCGCCGTAGACCCTAACAAGTTTCTTGGCCCTATTTTTTACTAAAAGAGAACTACGCTTTGTAATTTTACAAGAAAGAAACGATCTGTGAAATGCACCTTTGACGAAAAGTTTAGATGGCTGCGTGCGGGTGTCGATTTTTACGGTCCATTTTAGATCGAGCCTGGTGACTTGAACCCCCCTATACTTTCTTCGCGAAGCGCAGAAAATATGGTCGCAATCTACGGAGGAGGGGTAGCTCGGCGAACGGCGAGGCATAAATAATGTATAGAGTAGTCCAACTCAAGCTTCTGACGTCACACCGCTGCGGTGGCGCTGCTGTCGGCATGCGCATGCGCAGATGCTTCGCCTGAGGCGAATCTGGTTTCTTCGCGAGCTCAGTGCCCACACCCGGTGTGAGCAAACGTGGGCTTGATTGTAAACATCGTTTTTATCTACAAACCTTAAAATTAAAGAAAAAACTGTCTGCGCTGTGACATTGAGCATGACGTCTCAGTGTCGCAGCGCAGTCTGATTTTTCGTGGTTTTCTTTTTTTTTTTAATATTAAGCTTGCTTTTTGTGTTTTTTGTCACTGGTTATGGCTTTTTCGGTTGTTTCCAGCAATTGGCTGTCCCGAGTGCCCTGCGGGAAAGTAGACGCAATGGAGTTCTTAGAGTGTGTAATCGTGGACAACTTAAGAAACGCCAGGGCACGGTTTATTGCGTGCTCTTGTCGGCTAGTATACTCCGTTCCCCCTTACGCTGAGACTGCAGCCAATGCTACAACCCCGAGAGCTCGAGGTCGCTGCTTTGAAGCGTTCTTCCGCATTGAACGAGCGCTCGCGCTAGAAATACATGTCTCAAAGCCAGGTGCGTGGGCTAGCTCGCGCTGGTAGGTTAGGCTGCAGTCTCAGCTGAAGGGTGAACGAAGTATAGCGCAGTCTCATTGAACGCGGAGCGATGACATGATTCCCGGGAGTCCTGCGTTCCTTGAGTTGTCCGGCGAATAGAACGGGGATCGTACGCGTCCGACTCACTTCGGTGCCGTCTCCTGGCATGGTGGTGTACTCCACGAGGCCATTGGTTCCCGTGTCCATGTCTATCGTCGCCAGGTCCCTGAAGATGGTCGTCCCCACGGGGGCCAGCTGCGGTAGCAATAAGCGATAGATTCGAGATTACAGCTTCGAGGTTAATTAAAGTCGCGATGACTTTTATTAATCCGTGTTTGCTAACCCCTTACTCCTCCGCATCGTAATAACTCTTTCCAGTTTGCGTTCGTCCATTTCTGCCAGTATTCGGCGCAAGACATGCCCGCACGTCGAGTTAAAATGAATGCAACTTTTATAGGCATCATTTCTAGGGAGCCAGGACTCGAAAATTTAAAGCAAGTAATAAGCTTACAAAAAAAAAAAATCTTTACCAGAACGAGCGAAATTACATACAAAACATAAAATACTGTAATTGGTTCTTTTTCGGTTGGAGGCATCAGACACACGGCCAACACTCCGAAATGTGTCTATAGTCGCGTTGACACTGTGGTACTTACACACCAGTAACCTTGAATAGTGCAAAACAAACAAGTGCAAAACGGTCAATCAACTCTTCGGTGTGTATTCTTATTTTATCGACTTGTCAAAATAACATTGTGGCGTGTATTCTCTCGCGGTTTTTGCCACAAGGATCATAAATCTTAAACCAGTGTTTCCCAAACTGTGAGTCGCGACCCGTGGGGGGATAGCCACAGATTTTACGGGGGCTGGCAAAACGTATTTAGGAGACACAAGCTGAACAAACCAACCATACAAATAAGAGAAGAACGTGAGAGACGCATTCAACCACTGGACTACCAACTGCGTTTAATGAAACACTTCATCTTCATCCTAAATATGTTTTACCAACGTGCGCAACTTTTTCCCCTGACAAAACAACTCACCCGGCAACTTAAAAAAAAAAAAAAAGAAAAACGAACAGGACCTTTTTTGGTGATGCCGTCAGTCAAAACCAGACATGTACAAGTTACTAAAAAAAGTGATTAAGTTCAGTTACTGAGTATTTGACGTCAAAAGTAGTTTGAGTAGAGTAGAAATTACTCAAATAGAAAGTAATTGTGAAAGTTACTAATTACCGTAAAAAAGTAGCAAATTACTTTTGAAGTTACTTTGAAGTTACTCTTATATCTTTTTTTATGGTAAAAAGAGAGCACAGAGGTTTTGATCAGTTAGCGAAATTGTGCTAGCCAAATATGAATCGGCTTGTTTTTGTCTCAGATTAATAGCTGCTTCTGCTTCTGCGTGCCTAATTGTTTTTTTACTTTCTTGTTTGTTTGGTCAATGACGTACTGCGAATGTGTTATTTGTACTTTGAAGTTTAGTGCTGCCTGAGCTTGATTTTTTAGACCGTGTTGCTTGTTTACAGTGTTGCATAAAGTACATCTAAAAAGGACTTGAAGTACAAAATAAATGAGAGGTTATGTACTTCAAGTAAAGTAATAAGTACACCGGGTGCAATGTGCTTGAAGCAACGTATATAAATACAATATATTTCACGGTAAAGTATAAGCACTCTTAGCACAATCTTTCATGATGCGCTTTCATTCCTTATAGTGTGATTTTAATTGTTTTGCATTGCTCCAGGGGTAATCAGAGGCGCATCAGTGTTTTTACAGAAATGGCAGCAAATATTGTGTAAGGTCAAGTCGCCTCAGGGTAGTGGTTTTACTCCCGCTGACGAGCTATTTGACACAATCAACTTAAAGGCACTTATTTCCATCGGTCTTACAGCCGCCATTACTTCACTCAGAGAAATGACCTGATGACGTCTCGAAAGAGCGCGTTTTCACACAACAATACCACCTTTTTTCTTTTTTTCAGATTTGAGGAATGTACATTGAAGTTGGGAGTTTTACTTTCCTCGAAAAATAGAAGTACATGCTCAGAAAATGTACTTCAAGTAAAGTACAATTTTTATAAACAGTAGTACTTTAAGTACCATGTACATAGAGTACTTCCCAACACTGCTTGTTAATTATTTTTTATATAAAAACGGCGGGGGAATTACTACAGGTTTCTCGAACAATATATGAATCTTTAAAGATCTGCATATTCTGAGTTTTGGGAGGAAAGGCAACGCAAAAGGGTAATCTTTGCGTTGCCCTCTAGCACGTGATTCTTCGAGTTCAGCACAAACTGCGGGAGCACAAGATGAGTTTCAGAGCAGGTGCTGCATTTTGTTGCCTCCTTTGAGTGAGGATGCAGTGTGCACCTCCTGTAGTGGGCGAGAGTTTCTGCGTATGGGAAAAGCGGACCCCAGCCCTTTCTTGAAAAGGGTCGAGTGTCCTTGAGCTTCGGGACACAGACAGTCTTCGGCGCAAATCCCGCAGTTACTTGGCCTCTCTTGCGTCGTGTCTGTTCGTTCCCCGCGCCTCGTAGCAGTGTTGTTGCAGTGTGTGTGTGTGTGTGGGGGGGGGGGGGGGGGCTTGTGAAACTTTGGAGGAGTTTCGGACTGTACAAACAATTTTCTCCCCCCCCCTTTCCTACGCTACATGCTTCTCCTCTTTGCAAATATCAGCTGATCTTCAAACATCTTATCTCCTTTGTGCAGGAATGTTTCTTGATAGGCAAAACAACCACTAAAGTTGGAAGTAATTTGTAACTTGAGTATAAGTTACTAAAAAAGTAATTAAAGTAAACTACTAATTACCGAAATAAAAATGAAATTGAAAGTTATTAAACTACTCTGAAAAGTAGTTAAACTACAGCTAACTTTCAGTAAAGTAGTTGAACTACGTACAAGTCTTCAAAACAAGGTACAGAACGCAGCACAACATCAAGCCGGAACTGAGAGCATCGGTTTCCATTCTCCGCCGTCGTTTTCAGAAACTGTGCTCTAACTAGCTCAGTTTACTATTAAAAATAGTCAATCCTGCTGGAATAAGTTTAATTTTTTTTATAGTTTCTAGCTCTACTGATTCACTCTGACGATTTTAACTGTCAAATAAAACTTCAGCGTCAATTTTGTTTATTTTGTTTACTATCGTTCATACACTTAAATCGAAAAGCTTGTGAAACCGTTAGGTTAGTCGCAACATTGTATTTTATACTTCTGATGGGCCGCAGGGTATCAATGCTTGGGAAACACTGCCCTATACCATAGCTGTAACGTTAAAGTATTTTCTTTATTATAATTGTCGCTTTTCTCAGTGCCAACCTCTAGGGACCGTCCGAATCTGCATGCTCGAACGCACAGGCAGCCTGGCGTATCTCTCCGGGAAATCGGCGTTCGGGGAGACCGGAAGGGGCTTTTTGTCTGTTGGTTCTTCCGGTAATACGAAAAGAAAAGACTTTCTTATGGGATGATGTTTATTTTTTATGTTATTTAGCACTCTGTTTGGGTTCGCACTTGGTTCTTTCGGTAGAACACGGTAAGATTCTCAGACGACGCCCTTCGCTGGAGGGGCAACGACCGTCGGTGGCACTGACCTCTGACACCGTCGTCTCGTAGTGCGGCAACCTGAACACGGGCGGATTGTCGTTGATGTCGTTGACGCGAACCAGGACCTGAATCGCCCTTTGGGAGAAAGGCTGGGGAAAAAAAAACGTATGCGAGATAAATTGGGAGGAAACACGAATTATGTAAAAGTTTGATAGGGCGAATATTTCCAAATCGAACATTTCATGAAGAACAGCATAGGCGTGCTGTGCCACGACGTCTCACATTTCCCATAAAGAACAATGATATACTCATAACATGTCCATTAAGTGAGAAAAACCAAGCGCGCACCTCGAGTGTCTGAGCTCAAAAATGTTTCACTATAACAAACATTAGAGGAAACAAAAGATATAAGCCGACTTATAAATTGTCGTCAGAATATTGACTGGTGGTGCAGAAACAACTCTTACCTGTATCCGCCCCAGCCTTGCTTGACATAGGATTTGTAACCGGATAGAGGCCAAATCCTCAAGCTGCACATTTTGCAAGAACAAAAATTATAAAAACATTATCTAGTGAATTATTTTCATAAAGCAGGTAGGGTGTTTGCATCGAGCTATTCACTGAAATATGAACTTGTATTTCCACTGAACAACTTATCTCTAAACATAAATTGTTGTATCTATACCGATGAAACACCAGTACGGGTATATCGCGATTCAGCTAATAAATATCAGTGGGAATCTTTCTGGAGCTGACCATGCTTTGAAGTCGCCTATATCTCTGGCTGATTAAATTAACTTTGCAATGCTTGCTTTTGTTGCCTATTTATTGCTCTTAGGTTTGAAAAGCTTCAGCTGACGTAATGAAATAATGTACTCCGATGTTTTGTAGCTAAAAGACTACATTTTTGCCTTTTTTTAAGCAATAGACAGCGTTCATTAAGTTCACGAGCATGTCAGCATGAGTTTAAAGCAAGCATCGAATATACTCACTTTATAGTAAGTATTGTGTTCTCGGCATACACACCTATTATAACAAGTGTCGAGCTAAAAACTCAATAAGTAATACTCTATAAATAACAATACATGAATATTATGACTGAGAGATATTGTTCCCTGCGAACGATTAACTCGATTATGTAAAATAATCAAACTGAAAACTCCATGTCACTCGTAGTGAAAGCAACCTCTGCAAGTCTGAGGTTGGTAAAACTGCTTTTTATTGAATGCCATTGCCGTATTAAAAAAAATAGAATAGAAGACCAACAATTCGTATCAGACCCGCAATCCTTAGCGACACTGTGTCAAATTCAGCATACCATACTCAGTATGTTTACAGTTTGCTAAGGCAAAAAGAAAAAAAGATGTATCGCCGTAGAATGACTTACGTCTCTGTCCAGCGGCTTTTTGAGTACAAGCCGCTTCCCGAGGAGTTCGAAAACGTCGTAGCTAGAGCTTTGTATTGTCAAGTCAATGTCTTGAATATCGCCTAGGATGGGGAGGTCCCTGGGATGCGTCCCCTGGTCTGTCTCTGAAACGAACGCATGCAAGCTTGATTAGGGCACATCAATCTCCTGCTCTTTAGGTGGCGTCACACTTGGTCATTCCCAGTGACAACCGCGCTCGATCACGGCAAATATAATTAAAAAAATATGGCACATTGCTAGGCAATTCTGTTGCATCCATCAATTGTTCCAGAATCACAAACGTTTATATCATCGTTTAGCAGCACGTATAGCCTGTTCAGCCAGACGCCTACGCTTATGGCGCTCTTCACCAGACAATTTAACGCGTAACACGTGTACGCTTAAAATTATAAACCTGGTGATCTTCCAAAATGTCCCAACCCACCCTTCCTAACCCACCTCGCCTCCTCGCCGACCACTCCTCCTCACTCCACCCTTGGTCACATGACCTCCCGTTAACCAATCAACGTTGAGCACCTCACTCGTTCTCTCCCATCTGTCCACCGATCAGAGTCGGGCCTCGCAGCCACGCTTTTATCCAGGCTTTGCTTTTGGGCCTCATGAAATGCCGAACACCTAACCAAAGAACGTTTCACGTTAATGCACGCTAAAAAACCTGGTACGTATAATGTTCCGCAAAGTGTTTGGAAGAGCCAATCGCTGATATCTGCAGAGGACACCTGGCGGATGATGTCCCAATCGAAAAGACCATCAAGAAAATCTGATGGTCCATCAAACTTTCTTGATGGTCCATCAAACTTCCCTGATGGCCCATCAGGTTTCCTTGATGGCCCACCAGACCTCCTTGATGGCGCCTGATGGTCCATCAGACCCTCCAAATAGACCATCAAAGGGATTTTGATGGTCCATCACGCTTCCTTGATGGCATCTGATGGACCATCAAAGGCGTCTTAATGGTCCATCAGGAGCTCCAATGGGTCCACCAGACTTCCCTGATGGACCATCAAAGCGTTTGACGGTCCGCCAGAAATTCGTAACGGCAATTAACACAGTATTAGTAATCCCGCTCATACCATCAGAATTAACTGTCCATTGTCCGACAGGCTTACTTGATGGTGCCTGATAGACCATCAAACATTTCCTGATGGTGGCTGATGGACAATTAAAGTCTTCTGTTTGTAGCTCAGAGACCTTCAAAACGTTTGTTGCGGCGACTGACGGACCATCGAAACGTTTTGATGCATGTCGCCCGGTGAGACCATCAGGATATATCGATAGACCACCAGAACGAAAAAAGGCTGATGGTGCTTCTCATGACATCTTGCGGTGGTGGAAAGAACCTGACTATATTCGGGAGGTTACAGAAGTGGCCGAGAGATGGCGCTAATGATCTCACGTCGTTGCGCGTGCCTGAATTTCATTCGGTGTGTAAAGCTGACAGCGGCGTGGCTCGATAACAGTGTGTTCAATCCGTAATAATCCGCCTCAACAATTGTCCTAGGATACTCGAACGGTAACGAAGACACCTTCTTATAAACTCAGGTATGTTTTTGCAACCATAGTTTTGTTTTAAATTGTTTTATTGTCCGTTGGTGAAACAATTTGTTGATCCGCTTTGTATGTCAAGTAGATCATGTGTACAATCTAAGTGGCAGAAAATGTGCCGAAAAACGCACTTTGCTTGATAGGAAATTCATTTACTAGGTGCACGTGTACTGTGAACTAAATATTCGCGTGAAAAAACGTTTACAAAGCCGCGAATGCGGTAATACGAGGCTTACTGCATTCTCGGGCCAACGAGGCTTAGTGTATTGCATGCTGTCGCACGGCGTTGTCATGCCCAGCATGGACGATGGGGACAGAGTGTAGATAGCCACGCAACGGACACCGATGAAATTACTGCGCGTCGTGGAGTCTCGAAAGTAGTGAGCGGATTAAACGCATTTTCTCGTCCATTTTGTTTTTGCGGTTTAATAATTCAATGTTCAATTATTTCCAAATAGAAATAATAACATGCCATAACCTAAATACAAACTTTGTTTTCAGGTTTCTACGGGGATTTCGGAAAGTACCCTAACGCTTCGGATGTTCCTTTTTGAAATAATAATAGGCCCAGAATAAAGTTCACAATTGACTGTAATGGAATCTTTGTCTTCTGCCGGTAAATATATGTGATTGGAAATTCATACCGACCAACAAACCATCAAACCATCAGTGTCCCAAAATACGACAGACCATCACACCATCAAACCATAACACCATCAAGCCATCAAACCATCACACCATCAGGCCATCAGACCATCAATGTCCCAAAATACATCAGACCATCAGCCTGATGGACCATCAGGATTTTCCCTGATGGTCTTTTCGATAGGGGTGGCTATAAATATGTTTGCAGTGCGCTGTGGCACTGACAATGGCGTAAGTACGTGAAACGTCATGCCCAGTAACGGTACATACTGATGGCCTGATGGTGTGATGGTTTGATGGCTTGATGGAGTTAGATTGATGGTTTGATGGTGTGATGGTCTGTCGTATTTTGGGACACTGATGGTTTGATGGTTTGTTGGTCGGTATGAATTTCCAATCACATATATTTACCGGCAGAAGACAAAGATTCCATTACAGTCAATAGTGAACTTTATTCTGGGCCTATTATTATTTCAAAAAGGAACATTCGTAGCATTAGGGTACTTTCCGCAACCTAGTGGCGTTTTTTGGGGTGTAGCGTCTGCCAAAATGGTATTCGCTCCTTCTCGCGTGAGTTGAAACCTGGTGGCGTCAGTGTGCTAATAGCCCAGAACCACTTCCGGTTCGGAGCTAGGCGGCGGGTTCGCAGTATTTGTGAAATCAAAGACACTTTCTATCTTCTGGAAATGGCCACTTATAGCACTGTCGGGCCTCACTCGCTCTTATAATAAAAGAATGATAAGTAAGAAATTAGGAAATATACGTGAACCGGCAGTGTGCCGGGGCTGCCCAATAGATGGCGCCACTGAGTTTCTTCCCAAACAAAAAAGGGCGAATAAAAACACGACGTTAAAGGCTAAGCACTCGCGCTTGCCGAAATTCTAGGTTTGCAAAGATGAAAAGAAAGATGCGTTGAGGGACAAAACTATATCATGGCAACACCCCGATCGATGCGCGTAGCGTACGTATCAGAGGCTGGTGTGCACGTCGCGCTTCATGCGCCGAGAAACTAAGGAAGAGAAGGAGACAGGAGCGCGCGATGACGCCAGAACGGCGAGCTCTGGTTGGAAATAATAATTGGTAGACCTAACGCTTTTGACTCCACTGCACTCGTGGAACGCGTTCGAATGCGAGAGCCAAACGCCGGACTCCGGCGTTTCGCGTTCTATCGCCTTCGACGAGTGCAGAGGAGACAAAGGCAGCTAGCTCTAGATCTACCCCCTATTCAGTCCAATCAGAGCTCGGCGTTCTGACGTCACCGCGCGCTCTCGTCTCCTCTCCTTCAGTTTCTCGGCGCATACATTTGTTCTAAATTCTACTCTCTCGCGAGCTCTTCCTTCAACTTTTGATCAAATATAGCTCACATCCAGTTCCCCCCTGATAGCAAAGCCGTAGTGCTGAATTTTTGGTGTCATCTGCCAGAAACCGACGTGGGACACCAAACAGGAAAAAGTGCTGAGTCAGCATTCAGGCTGGGACTCTTGTTTTTATTGACTCAACATAAGACCTAGCCGCGCGCTGACGCAGCACTTACCTTCATTTGGCGCCCCGCGTTTTTAGTTTTTTTATTTTTTTAGCGCTATAGCGATTTAAGGAGGAGCAACTTGTGTCGCAGAAAATCCGGCCTCGGTGGCGTGATGCGAAAATCCTGATTGGTCGATCATATCATGACGTCACAACCACGTGACCTCGCGCGGGAAGTTCAAACAATCCACGCGTGGAATGAAATCGATTCAAAAACATGACATGTAATGCGAATTAAACGGTCGCCGCATGTCTCAAATGATGTCACTTTATAAAGTAATTCATTTGCTTTAAAGAAAGATTTGAAGACTTTTAGGCGGGATTCGAACCCACGACCCTTCGGTTGTGAGCCAGACACGCTATACTTCGTCTCATCCTAGGATGGACTAAAGGCCAAAGCTACGGGCCGCCAGGTCCACTCACGTTCCCCGATAAACAATGACATGCTTAACATTGATTAAGGATAAACGAATAATGCTACTAATCAAAATGCGCTGCATCATTTCTATAGCTTCGACACTGCAAAGAGCCTGTATGTCGTGGCTTTCTTTGCAATGTAAAATTGATGAGTCACTCAGTAACGTTCATCGAAGCGAAATACCAGGCAATTTCTAAGTGGCTCGTGATTGGATCTGGTGGTTCGTAGCTTTTGCCTTCAGTCCATCGTAGGGTGAGACGAAGTACAGTGACTAGGCTACGCAAGGCACGCTTGCACGGCGAATGATAAGGCGATGCGACCGGGGCCTGATAACGCTATCGCATCCTACTCTTTCAGGCGAAGCTTAAACGTCCTCCAAGTTTTTACTCTCATAGGTGACACCGGAAATTCAACATGGCGGCCTTGCTACATAGGGAGTGTTGGCACCTTCTCTTTCACCACTCTCGCACGTTGAGAAAGGAGGAAACCAAGAGCTTGTGCCCCCACAAAAGATTGAACTTGCACGTCTGCCTTGGAGCCACCCGGAATCATTCGTCGGCCATTCGAAGAAGGCTCGTTCCAAATCTTTCCGGCTACAGACCCTGACTTACGGTTTCCTCTGCTCTCCTGTACGTCGACGATGATGACCGCGTCACCTCCTTCGATCTCGCAAACTGCAGAAGAGACAACAAAAACAAAAAAGAGGAATTAGAAGATTAGCGATGAAAAATATGAGGCACTTCTTTCTCAACTACACTGAAACAAAACCCATTCATAAAACGCCGTACCTTTTAAGTGATGTACATGCTCCTCAAAAAAGTTACCAAATGCCAAAAAGTCGCATGTTTCTTTAAAATTATAACTAAAATATTATATACACATGTATGCTGAAATATGTCCTGGATCATTTTTTTTTTTGCCGAGCCCCGTAATAAGCGTGTTTCTTAACGGCCATAATTGCATAAATCGTTTATTTCGTGAGGCGTCTTTGGGCCACCTATGTTTTGATATTTACGCGTACGAATAGCTTTACGCTTAGAAATAAATACATCAAAAATTGGGATTTCTGTTTTCGGTATTTACCGATAAACTCTGAAAGTTAAACCGCGAGCCGGTTTTGCCCAAATTGGGGAAAGTGAAAAGAAAAAAAACGAATTGTAGATGGTTTTGAGTTAGAAAATATCACACTTCATGAAAACCAACTACAGCTTTATGATTTCCTATTTCTTTCTCATATCGGTACCACGGACGATTTAAAAGTGTTCGGGTCACGTGCATGTTTTCTGAGGGGTCGAAGAAACCCACGCTCGTGTGTTGTTTTGCTCATCATAAGCCCCGATAGACGCCGATTTTCTGTCCGACAGCGAAAAAATTAACAAAAACACACCGCATTTTTCCGAAAACGTATAGACCATGAAATATTACTCCCAACCAAAAGGAAAATAAACTCCGAAAACTTGGAACCCCACAATTGTAAACCACAACACTTTCTTGTCCTCAGCTTTTTGGTGCTGACTAATCGTAACGCATACGCGCACTAAATTTTTCTTTTTTTACGAACTAGCCGACTTTAGGGACTCCAAGTGCACGCACTGCGCTTGCGCAGAAGATATGCTGTACGTGAAGCGTAAGCGCGTGCGTCATGTCGTCAGCAGCTCCACCGCAGAGGCATCATGCCAATCACGCACGTTTGTCTATAAGCATGCTGTTCGACAACTTCTTTTAAAAGTAGTTTTAACATCTTCAGTTGTACTACGGTGCCTAAAACGCGTCTTCAACTGGAGCTCCTAGAGTCCTAATCCCACCCGTACATTTAACGTATAGTCCCGAAGTGGCAACAAACGAAGTTGCACGAGACGGTGTGTCACGCTGTCGGTTGTCGCGACCCTGGCGGCTGGGAGGGAGAAGAAGCCCCGGCAAAGGTACGAGCGAACACGTGTGGCGCTGTCGTCGTGGACTCCCAACTCTCAGTGGTTGCTGAGGCTTCCGCAAGCTCCAAGCTAGAGAGTCACCTGCAGCTGAACGGGTGTCCGCCACATCCCCACTTCCTGCGGCTGTGCCACCGCCAGGTTCGCGGCCGGCGACAACGTGACACTTCTACGACGTCATCAGGCAGAAGTCGAAGCGGAAATTCGAGGCAGGAATCGCAATTTTCAGCACCATAGTTGTACGGCTATCAAAAGTTGAGCAAAGTTCACTACTCTTTCTTTCTGCAGGAAGAAACCTAGTCATTACTTCGTCACCGAAAAGTAGCACGATACTAGTTAATGGCCACACTCGTGGCGTGCTAAATGTTGTCGTGTTTCGCATGAGTCATCGATCGGTAATAAAGGATAATAATTGCACTAAGCGAACGTTTCCGCTTGTCGATTGCGTCGAACCAAAAAGCAACTACAAACAACAGAACAGTTCTAGGAATGCAGAAATCGCATCCTTTTCTGTTCGAACTTCCATGCGATCTGAAGCGTCGGCCTCGTCTCTCCATCAGCGTTCTTATATGTGTATATAAATGTACATTATACTGCATTTCCTACCGAAACGATGCTCTTCATAATCGATCATTATTTACAACAAAGCAGATTTTTTGTTTATGTCTCCTTTCTTACTTTACTTTTAGCGTGGTTAAGACGAGATACGCGTAGGACTGGGTCAATACGATTGAAATTATACCAACCTGGATTATTTATTGACTTCCGATGTATGCAAATCACACACAGAAAATCTTTTCTGTTTGTCTCAGTTCTATCTGCAATGTCTATCAATGCAAAACCATTGAACAGAGTTACAGGAATGATTTTATTGCGGCGCATATTCCGCGTCCTCGAAAGATTATCATTTCGTTCTATACCGTCTATATCTAAAGCACCGAGATCAACTTTTGAAGTAGCGAATCCGATTCAATTGAAGTGAAATGACACGTTAAATAAGCTACTTCCATTGTGATTTTCCTTCATGTGTTGAGGTCAGTGCCGCTCTGCCCTGTATTTTGCGGGGCAGGAACCCGTCGAGCTGCAAACTTACAGCTTTTTTTCTTTCTGTCCCCCTCGTTGCATGTGTGAAAGAAGACTGTAACAAGATAAACTTATTTGATTTGATTTGATTTGACTTGATTTGATTTGATTCGGTTAATTCCGCACGCTATTTCCAAGAATGAGCCACCGCGCAGATGTTTCCCGTAGGAAGATTGAAAGTATGGTTTTAACACAACTATATTTGCGGGCTCCGTGTAAGGGCATGCATCGTGCGGCTTATTTCTGAAAAACAAAATGCGTGGAACTATCTCCGTTTATTTGGATCTCCGTCCAATTTTCGGCTTGTTCTTTTTTTCATATTTTGTTTTATGGGTTTAGTTCCTGTTTCCTTTTTTATCTCGTTTGATGGTAAAATACGCACCTAGAGACCTAGATCTGCTTTGTAGTACTCCTTCTATAGTTGTTTTTTTCGCTATGTATTTGTTATACTCAGTGGGAGGCTGGAGCCATATTTGAACGCGGTGTTCACAGCGCATGCTCAGAAAAAGCCCCCACTTGTCTTCTAAGAACTACCATCTCGGGGGTTTGGAACACACGTTGAGGAAGCGTGCTGGCAGCTCGTTCAAAACTCGCGCTGGCCTCTATAGGCTTACTACGCCTGTGTACATATTTTAACATTTTTGCATTGGCATATTTGTTGTTGTTGTTGTGTTCTTGTTTATGTGTTTGTTGTTTGTTGGAGTGACGAGAAGGGTGGACACCAGGAGATGTATGGTCTTCTGTTGTTCAATCCTTTTCGTTGACCAGAAAGTAGCAGCTATATATATAGAGAGAATATATATCCCTTCTGCATTTCGAACGTCGCTGTAATTTTCCTTCGCGCCCAAATGTCAGTGGCGGTTTCCTGCAAGTGGGAACGTCAGTCTATATGGGGCACCTGTGATTCCAGGTTACGACGAGACAAAGACAGGCGTAGTGTATCTCCCCTTGTTGCCCAAGGAGAGCCTACGGCAGAGTTGACCACGCGCGCCACTGCGGAAATCTCCAAATTTCTTTTTTAGAATTATCATCGTGCCTTCCAGTCAGTTTTGATTCCAAACAATAGGTAAATGCATGGTGTTTGTTGTTGTTTATTTTCTCAGGCGAAAAATATTTAGTGCAAAGAATACACTGAAAAAACAAATTACTCTCGCGGATTATGATTATTCACCACGGCGAACTTTAGGGCACGCTATAAAGCAACAATTACTGTAAAACCCTTTATCTTCGCGGATCCATTTTTGATGAATGGGGCAGCGGAATCGTATTCGCGACCATTAAATTTCGCGAATTCTAAAGGCTGGAATTCGCCTCTACAAACAAGAGAAGTATTCGCGTCCACTAAAGTTCCCGAATTTTACAAGTCGCGAAATTCGCAAAGATTAGGGGCCCGCGAACATTAAAAGGTTTTACAGTATGCCTTGATTAACAAAACTTAGCTAAGTTACATTTTAGCTATTTTTCTTAGTTGGCATATATAAATTAGAGATTTCCAATCCAGCTCTATTTATAGGCCAAATTAATTGCTAGATTATAGATTTAAAAAAAATTATTCGCGTTATCATGTGCTGAATTTCTGTAGCGGCCGCAGTGGGAAGGCGAGACTTGGACGGCAAAAAGCTGAGAACACAGTCCTGAAGACGGAACTTTGTGTCACCGCGTACGAGTGCGGGGCGTTGTTAAAAATAGCAAAGAGGTTAATTAACAAACTTTAGGTAATTAAGCCACTATCTGTTTCTTTACACGCCTTCCCTGAAAACCGACCGCGCCGCGGTCGCGAGCATTACTCTGCAGGAATGTATTAAAATATTTTTAGGTGTTCGTTTTATTTTCAGTTTTTTTTTTCAGAAAACAACTTGTACATATTTATATAGCATATTTGCCGAAAAATGTTTTAGGGGCGTAGCTCCTTAGGGTCTAGCCTTGTCCGTCCGCGCGTCCGGCGTCCGTGCTCACATCGATTGCCATCCCATCTATCTTCTTAAAAAAGAAAAATGTTTGCGCAGTCGACAGGATTCGAACCTGTGCGGGGAGACCCCAATGGATTTCTAGTCCATCGCCTTAACCACTCGGCCACGACTGTGGGACGAGTAGGGGGCTCTGAGATGTGGTAGTAACCCAAGAGCTGGGGATGTCATGGATGAAACGTTGCATGTAGCCGCTCAACGTCTATACAGGAGAGGGCGCTGCGGTCAAATGCGTATATAATCGCGTTAAACTTTGCATGCATTGGCTCAACGTTTACAGAGGAGATGGCGCTGCGGTCAAATGCTCAAATGCGTATATAACCACGTTCCATACCACACATTCTCTTTCTGACATGGACCGTTGACTTAAGCGGTGGAGATGCGTTCTCACGGCTTCTAGCGGATCCAAGCTGATCCGCTAGAAGAACCACTGGCTCTGCATTTCACCGACCATAAAGCAGTAATAGTGAAGTCGAAACGCAACCCGGAACTCAGCACTACCTATGAGCAATAAAAAATCAGCACCATCAGCACTACATATCAACAAAATCAGTATCATCAGCACCACCAGAGCTTCGCCCCAATCAACATCATTCACCACGTGAAGATGCGATCATTTTTTAGCTGTATTTTAACTTGGAAACAAGTTAAAACTTCAAAACAATTTGTATGCTTCAAGATCTATAAGAATGTAAAAAAACATCTGTCCCATTTGCTTTTTTTTTCTGCACTGCGTTTTTCTCTTTTTTTTTTTTTCTGGGGGGGGGAGGGGGAGGGGCGGATTTCTGCTGTGCAATGCGTACCTTGTCTGCCCAGCTGTTCTTTGTCTTGCCACACGAAGATGGGCTGGACGACTCGAAGAAATGTTGTTTCGAGCTCTTCGCATGTCTTTCTTCGCAGCGATACTTAGCGTTAATGTTCCCTGCCCGAATACTTCTTTTCTTAAATTCTGTTCCTATCCTGTGTCACGTCTAGTGAGCTTTGAGCAACGCCGCTGGAAACCTTGTGCGAAAGAGATTCCCGGGGGTATACAATTTGCGCATCATTAGGCCGAGTCCCTATGTGGACGTTTCCTTTGAAGCACATCCAGCAACATGTCTCCGAAGGGCGTGGAATAGTAAGTCTATATAAACATTATTCTCGTTGTTTGTTATTAGCTTGCTTACGGCATTCTTTTGTAAGCAGTTGTCTTCGTGTATCTTGAAATGCGTGGGATTGGCAAGAGATCTTTGTATTTTTTTTCCGCGATCATACGTTTCTTAATGGCGTTCCAAAGGTGGGCACGAGACATCTCTAAATGCGTGTGCCTATGGAAGATCTTGTTACTCCATGGACATTGTATTAATTTTGATTTATAGTGAGGACCTCGCACGTAGAACTTTTAAATGGGACATCATGCGCCCTCACGCACTACACACTAATAGTATGATTGACGCAATCCAAATGATATAGCCTTTATGTCACGTACATCCAAGAATAAGGCTTTTCATATAGATGAGCAATAGATAGATATCACGCAGCAAATTCATAACCCTTGATGCCTCATCATTCCTGTAGACCTATTGTCAGGAACCGCTTCGCCATGGTCACCGGTTAAGACGACTTGAAGGCTGACTGTGCTCGCGTGCGCCATCCAGGAATAAGAAAGGGCGAGGTGAATCAGTAAACAGCCATCGTACGTATTGAAAGTTCCCTCCGAAGGGCCCCTTCAAGGTCCCTCTTCCCCCTTAGACGCGGTGCGTCGCGGCGATGACCACGGCAAGATTTCCGAAAGGTTTCCTTGGCTCCTGGGTACTTGCACACGTCTTTTGTCCGAAGAAACTCGTTAGCAGCACTGTGCGTTTGCTTCTGCTGTTGCTTCTTCGGCTGGTCGGACGCTTGAGAGCACTCGCATGCGCGTCTAAGACGCCCTTCACCAAGTCGAATTCGCCGGATGTGGTAATGGTCCAATGGCGCGTGCCGCGCGGTCACTATGGTCGGCTTCCTCCAGTCTTCGGGGCACTGCTGTCGTTTCTTCTCTTGCTTTGTCTCGGCAAATCTTGAGACCAAGACATCAAGCGCCTTCTGTTGAAATGGTTCGTTGCTGCTGAATGCAGGCTTGATTTAGATCAAACAAAATCTTGTGAGGACTATTTCATCACATGGAAAGCGTTCCCAAATAAACCTGATTATTTTTTTCCAGCAGTACTGAAATTCGTTGTATCGAATTATTCGAAAACTTTAATACTTAAATTCGAAATTCGTATCGAATTATTCGGACAAACATCATTCTATTCGAATACGAAACTCGGATGTTCGCATATTTCTATTAATAACTCATCTTCTATTCCCATTGTGACCGACCGCATTTTTCGTTCTTAAAAAATGCCCAAATATCTTGTATTACAGAGAGTAGTTTAAAATTGGAGGTTTCGTGAACCTTCAGATGTTTGAGTTTAAAAGGCTTTTGAAAGTTTAGAACCTTTGTAAAGTTTAACTTAGCGAGGTTCGCAACTTTTGAGGTTCCTAAAAGTTTTTGTTCGGCAGTTTGTAATTTCTTGCAGGTTCAAGTAAAAAAATATAACATTATTTATTTAATGTTCCATGTTCTCGAAGTTAGAAATCGTCGAATCTAGTAAAGGTTCAAATTTCTAAGGGTTAAATTAAGTTTTAGCAAATTTATTCTGAAAAAATGGAAGGCGTGACAAATTTTACTATAACTGTTTGCTAAAAATGTAGCCATACCTCGACACTTAAGGCAAAAATTAAAAAAAACACAATCGATGTCAAAAGCCTACTAGAAGGCTTGGGGTTTTTGTTTAACTCTTATGACTTAGAGGTTGTCTCGTACGACAACGATCATAACTAATTTATTACTTTGATTTTCAACAATTTTATATAGGTACTTGTCATCCCAGTGCGTGCGCGATTGTCAGTAATTCGCAGCAAAAGCTAAGTGTTCAAAACAGGAAGGTTAGGTTCTGGTTCAAACATATTTTCCAGACGAAATGTGAAACCATTCAATTCAACGGCGAATCGTCTTCAATTTTGAGATGTGCATAGTTTAAAATGTTTGAGTGCTTTCAAACATCTCAACTTTGAAAGGCAGAGGTTTGTCAAATATGTGGTAAAGTAACTGAGGTAAATTAAAAATAATAGATTGCAATATTTAAAAAAATCCCAAAGCTAACAAATCGTTTAATTTCTCGACATATTAAATTATAAAGATCGAATACTTTTAAACATTCGAGTTTTGTTGTTGTTGTGGTTGTTGCTTTTCTTTAAATTTCGGCTTAACAAAACATTTCTTGCATCTTTTACTTCGCGTTGGTAACCCCTGAGGCAGGGATTATCAGACACGCATTCGGTGGAGAAATTCAATACTACCGATTAACTCAGGTAAATAATTTTATTCGCGCGTCCACCTGTAATGGAGGACCCGGGTTCCGGGACCAGACCAGGTGGATTTTCCGTCCTCTAGTTCACCTTCCAGGGATTATTTTGTCATTCTTGTCCAGCTCTTGCACTTTGCATTTGATTATATAGCATTAGTTTGACCTGCGGTGTACGACTTTATCCAGACTCCGGCATTATCCACAGTAACTGGAAGTGACAAATATTTTAGAGATGTTATGAAACCGTAAGATATGCTCTTTGCAAAAATATATATTTCATATATTCACTTCAATAACTCTGGAGCGTCTTCTATTCAGCAAGGCTCTTGTGAGAGTCAATCGCTGCATTCTTTGGAGAGAGCTGGCGAGGCTCAAAGTACCGGAGTTGGTGTGAAAGGAGGACTGTGTTTTTCGGCCCGGGTAAATAAACTATGCACCGCAGAAAGCTCAAACTCCGTCAGATTGTGACGCTAGCGGTTGGAATAGAACACGAAAGTTCGAGGACGCGACGTTACCTAAATCGAAAGATAATTGAGAAAAAATGAAACTTCTCTATAAGTCGAAGTCCACCTAAGCCTAATGTCTTCAAAACAAGAAATGACATTGTGGGCATCTGTAGCATCCATTTCATTGAAAAATGCTTGCCATGAGGAAACAAAACAATATTATGTTTCTTGCTGGCAAATCTTTTTTTTTACCATTGATATAAATCTTATAAGCGTCCACAGTGTCAGTTCTTGCGTTGACGATATTAGGCTTGGGGGGGGGGGGGGCCGTCGGGTGATGGAGAAATTTCGCCTTTCTCAATTACCTTCTAATCCAGGAAAAATCGTGTTCTTTCATTTTCGCGTTCGACCCTCACCACTATAGCTCCACATTCACACAGAGGTTCAGCGTTCTGCGATGTATAGTTTATTTACCCGGAACGAGAACTACGGTTCTCTTTTCACGGAAACTCCGCGTACATGTGTAGACATTAAATAAATCTGTCTTTGTTGTGTTACTAAGGATGACGTTTCAGGTGTTCTCACCATGCTCTGTGTGACAGCGCAGATTGTGTTTGTAAGTTTTTTACAGCCTCGCCACCCAAGTTATATGTGGGAAAGTAGAAGCACCGGATTTTTTGGAGTGGAATCCCCAAAAGCTTGAGATACACTGGACGTGGCACGTCCTGAAAATCTTATCATTGCCGCCCGCGCAGCCATGAAGACTACCGCATTAATTGATGAGAAAGTTGAATCATGAAGCAAAAAGCGTAAACCTGATAAGCAACGTCGTGCGTTGTTTTAAGCTGACAAAGAGTGTAGTGCACATTAAAAAAAAAAGAAAGCGTGCGCTTTCACTTTTTGTTAAACGCGCGGATAGCTAATCACTGAGAACAACGGACGGATCCCAGATTCCCAGCTAATGACGACGATTGGAATACGTCTGGAACCTCAAGGTATGCCATGTGTTCGGGGACAGTGATAAGGAAAATGGCATGCTCGTTGTCCCTTCATATATCGCACTTGTCAGGTGTAACTGCGTTTTGAGGATCGTTGTTCGCTGATATTCTTCCATTGTTCGCAGAGGCTATAGCTACCCGCGTGTTTTGCAGGAAATTGAAAACACTTGGGTTTTAGAATACGTGTGAACCTTTATATCTAAATGGGACGATAACTTTTATTGGCATTCTCATTCCGAGATTAAAAAACACTCATCCTGAAATGTAAAACAAAAGATTGTTCCAGACACTTGCGTCAGAATATAAGCGCAACTGTAACGTCACGGAGAAGGGTCGCGCCTTTATTACCGGTGCCTCGTTTTAGGGTGACATCTCCAGGAACAGTCGTGACAGTGGCGCTTTCTGAATCACCCACACGGTCCTCCAGCTATTTTACGACGTCCACGATTTCTGCCTCGCTATAATACGCACCCTACCTATCTCCGCAATCGACGTCAAATATTCTGAAAAAAACAAACAAAAAAAAAACAACCTCTACTTATGAAATTACGCATCGGTCCTCGAACCCTCGGACACAGCCGGACAACGCCACCCGTGTGCTGCTAGCGTCGTCCCAGCCACCAGCATGGGCCGCGGTGGGCCGTGACAGCGGCGCAGCGTCACCCAGCCGACCGGACGGCAGTTCATTCCGTACGACTGGCATTTTAACGAGTGCGCCTCGCCGGCAGGAGGAAGTGCGCGTCGAGGCGACCGCTGGAACAAAGGCTTCCTCGTTGGGCCTTGCAGCCAGCCCGGCCGCCGAGGGCGGAGCAGGACGTCGGCTCGGGGGCCACCGGGTCCCCGCGAAGCCATAGACGTGCCACGAGGTGCTGCGCCACGCGTCAACCGAGAGGCCAGATCTTCGGTGACAGCGTGTGGTCGCCGCCGATGGCTTCTTTGTTCTCCGGTGCGGATCTTGAGGGGCAGCCGCTGCTTTCGTTCCTGCCTGGTTGTTGTTATTGCCTTTTGTGTCTGTCTGTCTGTCTGTGCACGTATGGTTAGAGCCCTTTTTTGGCGTTGTTTATTTGGGAGGCCGCCTTTCTCGGGAAGCCTGTGAACGTCTTTGCTTTTCTTTTTGTCGGATCATGCATGCGGCCTGTGTGGGCGGGTCATTTGTTGACGGAAGTCGCCGGGCATATTTCGGTACTTGCTGGTGCGGTCGGTTTCTTCCTGGAGCCAGCCTGTGGGAGGAGTTCGAGGCAGTCCCAAGCTAAGGCTCGAGGAGACCTCGCTCGTTTGTCATCTGAGGCGTGGCTCGGGGGCAGTCGCTGTAATCAGCGGGTCAGTGAACGGATGAACGCCCGACCGTCGACAGGAAAAGCGAGGCAAGCATCGTCAAAGCGCGACCACAAGAAGAAAAATAATAATAATAATAATGAGAATGCACAAGTTTTTTTTTATTATTATTTTAAAGAGACGTACTGCATTTTTATGGTGATGTCTTTTTCGATAAGCTAGCTGGTAAATCTTAATAATGTTCACTGGTGCAGCGGCAGGAAAAAGCTTCAATACTAAGCTTGACGAGCCCTCAGCCCCATTCTCAAACGGATAGTCTGCTAGCAACTTTTTTCTCTTTAGTTTCAACATTTTTATGAGGCGACAAGACCTCCCAAGTACCATTTGGTACTGAAACCAAGACCCCTTTAACACCAAGAAAGCCTCTCTGGTTTGTTGATGCACGACAGTACACCTCCTGTCCGTCTACTTTCCCGGCAAAGTACTTAGGAGAGACAATCGCCGCGATTTACGGAGAAATCTAGGAAAACGACGAAAGTGATAATCTGTATATTCTTAAAGACAGCAGTCCCCGCTATGGCCCTGAGCGTGACATTTCACCATGATGAGCGCCGCTGCGCAGACTGTCACTTTAGGTCTTCACATATTTTCAGCCTCGCCATTCGCCAAGCAGCCTCCGTACATAGCAGCGATTGGCTCTTCCAAGTGCTTTAGGGCAAAGAAGACGCCCAAGATTTATCAGAGTGTAAACAGACATTGCTCGCAGAAAGCCGGACCGATGATATCGCGTCGTCCAGTTCTTAAGATATCAACTAAGTTTACATTTAAAACTTGTTATTTACGTGGAGCTAGCCTGATGCAAGTTTCAGTCTATGTCATTTCATATCCGGTGCCAGAGTATTCCTACTGACCTTCGATTTCTCAGCTCTCAATTTACACGAATGATGAAAACCGCGCCTCTCCGGGGCATCTTCGTTCCATTTCAGCAGCGCGACCGGCGCGCTCCGAGAATATTGAGCAACTTGGTGAACTTTTGTCCTTGCCCTTCTTTCCCCGTCTCTCTCTCTCTTTCTTTTTTTTACAAGTATGCGCTAAGCTCACCACGCGGTCGTGTCTCGGTCGTGTCAATGCTCGTTGGCCGATGCACGTTAGCCTGGAGGCCACAACAGTTCCTCGTCCTACTCGGAGACACACGCCTTCAATTCGGTGTTTATTCGATGGACTGGAAAAGTGTGCCCCATATCCTGGAACCAGCTACTTTTTAGTAATTTTATTCGTTCATTCCCTACACTATACCGCGACGAAGCAGCATGAATAGAATATGCAATATATTGTCTACAAATATAAACACTGTCCGCTTCAGAAATGCGTGACGTTGTCAATTCTCAATGTTATCCGATAAGATAATTGCAGTATCTAGTAACAACGAAGAAGAAGGAATCGCGAAGCAACACGGAGGATGATAAGTCACACCCTGCGTTTCTTTAGCCGTCGATAACTATTCGCTCTCAGAACAAACACAAAAAGTGTATATTCTTACACCGCTTGTCCCATATAATACACCCCAAAACTTCAGTGCGACGTACAATGCGCACTGACGTCGAACCGACGGCACCAACTTTCACGAGCGGCTTGATAGCCGAGTGGTACAACTTATCCATATAGCTAATGTACGTCCGTGTTACTGACTATAAGAAAACAACAACGCATAATCCGGTTTTTCTTGGCCCTACTGCAAAACCTCGGCATTTTCTTTTTCTGTAGTTTTTGATAAGTACTTTCGCTGCTTAATATGTTATATCGCACCGTCATCAAGCCCCTCCTAAAAGTTGGGGCCGTCTGTTCGACGTCAGTGCGCTCTACGTCGAGCTTAAGTTTTGGGGTGCATTATTACTTGAGACAAAAGGGTGTAAGTCGACAGCATTTCTTTTAGAGTGTTTTGTACATTCACACCTCAACATGTGCACACGTACAACTCCAAGTGACGAGAGCTTGCAAAATTGTAATTACCGTAAGAGAGAAAATAACATGTTTATGTTGAAGTAAAGCGAAGACATGTGCAATTCCAATTTGTATTCGTAAGCGCGGAACAGTGCCATGAAAAGCTTATCTATGTAGAGGTTGTAAATAACTACGTCAGTATGCATTTATTTTCTTTATAGTTGCATGGTGTTGCCCGTAATGTCCAAGATTCCTCACCAAATTCTGGCTCAACGAATAATTATAAAAATAATAAAAAGAAGAAGACGGAGAAGAAGAAGCAGATGAAGAAGAAGTTGGTAAGAAGAAAAAATAAAAAAAGTAAAAAAAGAAGAAGAGATTTATATTTCTGTTACAATTTGATAGCGGCCATCGAGTAAAAAGCTGCATACGCAGCTTGACGTATCCTTGACCACCTACAGTGCACAGCGACGGGCGCACAGCAGGAAATACAAATATACGGAAAAAGCAATATACAAAAGTCAGCACTAGTATTTCAGCAGATACCAAATAACAACGACATAAAATGTAACTAATAATCATAAACATCCAGAGAAAACAATGATCGAATCTACCTTATTGACATTTTGTTCACATCCAAATAGGGATATTATATTTTAGTGTTTCTGGGCAATATAATTTGTTATTTGCTTGACCACCTCCCAACACCTGGAGCCACGGGTAGGACACATATTAATATTATTTTCTTTTAGAGAGACGATTAAGGGTTATTAGAATGCCTTTATTCCTAGTAACCTCTATCTTTAGGCTAGAACTTAGTCTGTGATAATGCAAAGTGAGAACGTTGAGTGATGCGGATGTTTTTCAATTGGACAGAATATATCATGCATCCGTGCATGGCTCCTGTTTCACGCTATGTTTCAGGGTTTGGGTTGTTGACTCTCAGTAGGGGATGGTATACACACGTAATAATACTCAACGTGTTAGAACGCATAATATTATTGACAGATTTGCGATAATAATAAGGTAAGCTCAGTGAGCGAACGAATTGGGAAGAATCGAGCTCGAACGTTTCTAAAAGGGTGGCCATGCCTTCATGAAGCATTGCGAACCAGTAGCTTTAAGTTTTCTGGTCACGAAAAGTTTGGTGGAGGAAGCGAATAAATATTCATGGAGAACCGACGCTTTATGACTTCTGACCTTGCAGCACACGTCCCGCGGTATTTTGAAATCATTACTTTACGAAATCGTTACGAAAACACTCAGTTGTAAAAAAATATGTTCATGCTGCGTGCCAAAATCGTTGGCTCGAAGCTCAGGCGGCATATCTCAATAAGGAGGGTGTCTGAAATCTTACGTCATGATATGTCAGTTGCCTTAACATCGAAGGGGATTACGTTGAATCATAGAGTAAGCTGTACAGAATCCATTGAAAATAAAGCATTTCTTACAATGTTGCAAAACTTTCTACTTGAAAACGGAACCTACTATTTGAACACTCATACTTTTATGGGTTAAAAGATACGAAAGAATGTTCGGTCTGCCCTAATTTGTTCTTATCCGGAATATAAAAATGTTAAGTTGTATATAGCTTACGTTGTATATATTTTTCTATTTCTAACACACTATTATGTGACTCAATGTTTTAGTTTGAGAACATGCTTAATAAAATACTGCATTGTTGTTCGCAATTTTGATAGCTGTCATTGTTTTTTTTTCAATTACTCTTGTAATTTCTAGAGCTTCTATATCGGTTTCCAGGCATATTTCCAACGTGGAACTTTGCGGCATTATATATAAGGTAGGGTGTGAACGAACCTGCAAAAATATCACAAAAACAAAGCCTAATCGATAAAGCGATCAAATAAAAAACAGGTCTACGTTATTGTCGAACGTAATATAAACTGTCTATTATATCAGGCGTATGGTAATTTAGGTCAGACGTTACATTCTGTCGCACAAACTCATTTAATTTATTAAAAACCTAATCGAACTGGGCGCCGATCATAAAGGCACCTACCTTTTGTTTTGTTTTGTTTTGTTTACTTTCCCAGTGATGCCGGCAGCAACGCTTATATGAGAACACCGGTAGTTCATTTCTGACGAAACATCAACAAACTTGTTTAGTACATTTCGATATATACTTCTATGGCCGAAAACAAGTCAAAGGCTTTGTTGGATCGGGTTCCGCCCTCAAGCCCTAATGTTGCCCACTCCCCAACGCAGGCACTTTCTTGTCTTCCTCGCTGTTGGCGAACCTTCGTCTTGCGCAGCACTGTTTGTGCGAGCCTTCGAGCTCAAAACAACTTTTTTATAAACGCCCGCGTGTTTCTAAGATTTCCTGTCTCTTTTGGCACCGTAAAGCCTAAAAGGCAGAGCTTTGTTTCCTGTGCACACCGAGACTATTTGTGCATGAGAATGCAGTAAGTATTAGCGTTAAACAAATTATAGAGTCATTCACAGAATGAGAACGGCAGGGCGTCTCTTTCAAAGACCCTGTCACCAGCGCGAGCTCGTTTCGCTCCGTCGTGCTTTGGCTGTGCGTGTCCGCTGGAGGCTCACGAGTCGCCGAACCGTTATCGAAGCTAGGAAGCGCGCACTGGGGGCTGAAAAACTCAAGGAACTCTCTGCCGTTCTCATTCTCTCAGTGACTACAGCAGGTGTAAGGAGGTTGTCACGAGACGAGGGTTGGTCAGCGGCGTGGCAGGCGGCGATGTCCCGGTTCCATCGTCCCGCCCCGTCCCCCGTCTTGCATAGCCCCCCAAGATGTGCTCCGATGACGTGCGCCTCACCTGCGAGGACTGGTGGCGTCAGGTACATTGCGGCCAGGATGAGCGTCCACCACCACCACCGCCGCGCTCTCCTGGGCATGGTCCGAGAGCCTGCGGGAAGACAAAGCGCTCTTCAATAATGCCTGAGGTATGACTCGAAGACTGCCCCAGACAAACGCAGTGCGCCCCATTCGGTTATTCACCAATTGTTCCTCGTAATAAGACGACGATCTGTGTACCACAAATTTAGCGTGAGATCACATTGAGGCGCTCCTCACCGGAGCAACATCCGGGAGTCAACCAGTGTCATAAGAAAGGCGGGACTTTCTTGTGTTAGACCACCAGAATTTCTGTTCCACCGCCTTCCAGGGATAAGTTATAACTAACAAAAAGAGGAAGTCGCAGAATTCGCTCTAATACCAAAACTATATAATATATTGATATCGATATAATATGCGTCCCACTTAGGGGACGCATATTCTACCGATGTTAAATAGATAATAAGTACAGTTCTCTAAAGTCACCTAAATCCTTATAAAAATAAAAACTGTTACTACGCTACAAAACATGAGGTCCGTAACCTACATTTACCCAGGGTTTAAATCATTCGCGACAACTGGCATGAACAGAGCAATATGTGGAAGAATAAAAAAAATAAAAAACATCGAGCAATATCATGGAGCAGAGACAACGTATTTACAAATAAAACAAAAATGCTGGTAACTAAGGCTCTCCGAAACCAACAACAAGAACGTGTATGTTGCCACAGTTCCCGCACTTTCACGCTCTAAGAGAGAAAAAAGAAAGAAAAAAAAGCGGTGGTGGTAGTTTTTTGCGCGCTTCCAACTGCTGCAGTCGTGAACGAACCAGTCCAGCTTAATACGCGCCGTTTTCACGCCTCTATTCGCCTCACGCCCATTTGTAGCGTTCATAACCCCGCGTGCTAAGGGAACAGCCTTCGTTCCGGTGAAGCCTTCCCAGCCGGTGAGGCGATCGTCTTTCCGTGGGGAAGGCGTACCAAGATGTCGACTTCCGTGCGGCACTCGGGGCGCGCACCAGTGCCCCTCACGACTCGGAGGGCTGCGTGGCTCCATTACGCACTGCCGTTTCATTGTCTCAGTGGACTCAGTGCGTTCAGTCGGCCAGGTCATACGCAGCGGGCGAAGAGCACGCTCGCCACAACCCTAAGCACCGTCCGACGCGTTCTCTCTCTATGCCCCGTTCACACCTTAGACGGCAGTGCGGTGGAACTTGCGTACTCGTTGGACCAGTCACACGTCTAGCCTTCGTCACGTGGTCACGCTCTCACGCGCAGAAAGCGGGGTCAGGTGATGAAAGGGGAGGGCGCTGATTGGTCCCGCGAGCACGTAGCTTCCACCGCACTTTCAGCTTATGGGATGGACGGAGTCGTTTCTCACCGCGGGCGAGCGAGCCTTTCGTGTGAATTTGTTCTTTTAACATTGGCATTCAAAGAAACGACTTTCTCTCGACTTCTGAGGGCGACGAAGAGGCGGTCAGTTGTGCGCGCCGCGCGGCAGCGTGTGAGTTCAATGGAACGGTGTTTAGGTTGTACCGGAAGTGAGAGGCGTGCATTTTGCCGGTCGTTTGAGAATTCAGAGTGAGTCAAAGTGAAGCCCCCGAGGTCACTTGACCGGCAGCCACGGTTAGTGGAACGCCCGTCGTCGACACTTGGTGTAGTTCGAAGGACTGCGGCGAACTACGATGCGGGGAGAGCGCCTTTAGAGCGCGCGACACTAGAGCGCCGACGTTAGAGCGCACGACACGAGGGCGCTGCGACAATAGCGCGCTTGACACTAGAGCGCACGACACGAGAGCGCATGACCAGTTGGGCGCGCGACACGAGAGCGCACGACCAGTTGAGCGCGCGACACAAGAGCGCACAACCAGTTGAGCGCGCGACACGAGAGCGCAACCATTTGAGCAAACACCGAAAAATGTGTGATGTACCCGCGGCTCCAAAGACAGAACCAAATTGTGCGACTCATCGGATTGAAGCATTGGTGATTTTTGCTTCATTCAATATGCCTTTCATAAAAAATTAAAAAAATAAACCGGGTACGACTCCTTCTAACCAATTGTTTACTGACATCGGAGAGAAAAGGGGTCAGGGGAGTGGCCTGGTGCATGCACCGGGAAAGGTTGCAGTTGAGTGGAGAAGCGAGTCGATAAGATTTCTTCACAGTGCTGTGGTGCGCCTCTCGGATATAGTATAAATAGTTTACTTTTTGCTATATTTGGTGTATTGTTGACAGGCATTTGCGGTCCGATCTATTTGGTAGCTATCTAGACGTCCCTCGCACAATTTTAAATGGTATTTTGACGTCCATGTCCATATGAAGAACAGATCACCGCTAAAAAGTATCAGTAAAAAACTCCTCGAAGGAAAGCTCAGCGCAATGTTATCGGATGCAGATCTTTCCAGCCTTTTGACGGATACAGGAAAACCTCCCCTGCAAATCTGTGATATACAAAATCAAATAACTAACGAAGCTTTCATTAGTTCTTTGATTTAAAAAACGTTAGAGAAAAAGTTAAAAAAAATAGAGAAGAAAACATTGCAGCTGACCTAGGCTAGGTCAGCTGCAATGTTATTTTTTGTTTTTTTTTCTGGTAAAATGCATACTACAGATATTCTTTTTTTTCTGTTAGCTTTTTGTAACACTTTTTGGTTTGTCACACGCAAACATTTCGTCGACTCCTTTCGCAATGTCACTGCTAAATTCCGCGGCATAAATCCCTGCCAATTTTACATAAAACACGCGATGCCCGAACCAGTGGTCGGTCCGGTCGGTCCGGTCGGGCCACTCGCGCTGGACTGGTTGTGCGCTCTCGTGACGGGCGCTCTGGAGTCTAAGGACACGCGACCTAATGTCGCTGCGCTCTCGAGTCACACGGGCTAACGTCGCAGCGCTCTTAAGTCGCGCGCGCTAACGTCGCCGCGCTCTCGACGTAGCGCGCTCTAATGTCGCGGCGCTCTCGAGTCGCGCGCTCTAACGTCGCGGCGCTCCTAGTGTCGCGCGCGCTAACGTCGGTGCGCTCTACTGTCTGCGCTCTAATGTCGGCGCCCAAGTGTCGCGCGCTCTAGTGTTGTACAGCTCCGGATGCGGGCATTCTGCCCAGAGTGGAAGAGCGACAGTAACTGCCTGCTTAACTTATGAACTCCTTAAAGCGTAAGTCAGTCAAGTTGCAAAGCGTGCGTCTTCGAGTGTTGAGTACTGTAACATTGTCACGGGGGGTATGTTGGATGAAATATGTGTTTCTTTTGATGCAGGCGGATCTAATATCACTTTGCCTCAGCGTATTTCCCTTCATAGCTGCATGCTTTAAAAAGCATGGGGATAATATTTTCTTCTGTAACATGTTCTGTGCTGTCAAAACTTTACGGCAAATTATGTCTCCACCCCAGACATACCTAAGGAAAAAGGATGATAAATAAGCCACGGTGCCTTGTTCTTCAAACAATAGACGTCAATGTAACACAGGTTTTATGTAACCTTGATGAGCTGAAGAAAAGTTTGGTGGTGCTAAAAAGAATGTTTTGAGAAAAACCACAGAAGCAACCACATCAAACGTGTTCATATTAACATCCGACATTACAAGGGCTTATAAACAGCCGAAATCTCGCCCCTGGAGTTAAAATGAGCTCTGGGCTAACCGGCTTCGGCCACATAGTAAATTTTCTCCATAGCTATAGTCTTAAGGAAACAAATTTTCTAGGACCCACAAAGGGCGCCAGGCCAGCATTATCAGTTCGGATGCATCATTCTCATTTCAAACCTAGCATACAAATAGCTCAATTGGCCCGCGAGTTCTCATTTCCTGCCACCCGTTACGAGCTCCCCGTGAAACGATGAACGACATCCTCAAAGCGACACAAAGGCGCTTTTGTGTAAACCCTTCTATTGAACTCAAAAGAGCACGACGACTCGTCTTTTGTTTTTTTGCTTTTCTGCCACGTATACTCATCTGTTGAAGTCATCCATTATTACCGCACCCTCACCCGTTGCTTTTTTACACGATGCCAGATATACGGGACTGGGAACAAAAACAAATCGCTCGACAACAAAAAAATACAATAAAAGAAAAGGACCCCTACACATCCTGTCTCTTGTCCAGACACTCGGTCATCCGCACGTGAACTCGCATTTTTAATTACCACAGCGGGCCCGCGTCCCCCCGGCTCGTGCGTAATTTTTGTTCGCGCCGCTGGTACTCATCGAGATAAGGCGTTCCGGTTTTCATAGAAGCCTATTCGACCTTTCGGTATTTCTCGAAGAGGCAACAATGCGAACGAAAAATTAATACAGGGAACCGTTCCCCACACTCTACGCGGAGTTACGTGTGCAGAGGAATGTCTCATAAAGTGGACAGAACAAACCGGCTTGGAAGAAAGATAAACCATTCGGCTAGATGACCTTCATTTCCTCAATGTTATCAAAAGCCGTTCGAGTAAAACGTGTTTTGCTTGTTTCGTTAACTTTTGCTCCTATTTTCTTTTTCTACTTTCAAATGACGGACCGTGTCCTGCATAACCTACCTCTTCTCGTGGATAGATGTTCCCCTTGATTTCTTTCTTGTTTGTTTGACGTTTTTTGGGTGTGTGTGAAACGGCGCTGTTATGAAATAGCCGTCTTCCGTATCACCAGCAATTTCCCAACTGTAATGAACCTTTTTGAAAAGTCAGACAAGCGACTCTGCAGATGGTCCAGCGTAGAGTCACTAAATAAGCTACGCTTCAGAGTAAGGACACAATTCAGCCGTCTTGGCGCTCAAAATTACGGTTACCAGTTTATCTGACGCTTTATCTGAAATCGCAAAAAGACGCATTTCTGTCTTCCAGAGATGTTAAAACTATTCGCGAAAGACCAAAACAATATAACGTGAGATTCCGAACACCGTACGTAAAGCTGAGGAAGTCGCATTCTTGGAATATGACGATCCACAGTTGCGTCTGCTCTGCATTAAGCACCAAGATGGCGGCGCCCACTAGCAGATCGGGGAGCGGATGGCCGATACCACTGATCTCTATACTATAGAAGGATGGATGGTGCTCTTAGCTGTGCTCCGAGTCGGGTGCGAGTGAAGCCACCGGAAGTTCGGTGTTTGTCCCGGAAGTCGAGTGTCTGCTGAGTTTTATAGTGCATGTAGTTAATGTTTTAGTTCCCGCTTTCTTGCATTTTTTGCGTGGGTTTTAATAATCTCTTTTAATATTAAATCTTGAGAATGAGACATTTGAACGTGGGGCGTGTACACTTAATCAACTAGAATCTCGAAATTCTCACACCTCAAATGGCTTCCAAGAATCTTTCTCGGGCTTGCATGAGCTGTTATTGCGCAACCAGCAATCTCTCTTGATACAGCAAAAGCAAACCAAGCGCCTTGGACACTGTTTGAAGCACAGCTCGTAAGAGTGGAAAAGCCTGTCAAGCGCTGACTTCCGGGACAAGCCGCTTACTTCCGGTGGCTTCATACCTGTTCGCTCAATGCGCCATCCAGTCCCCTCTGGTGGACATCAGTGTCCGATACCAATGTTACTAGAACAACTCAGTTGGGAAACTGCCATAGAGCTTGCTTTGAAAAAGTGGCTCCGATCCGTACTCGAGAACCAAACTAAAGGCGATCGCAACGCCGCCATTTCTCCCGCAGCGGCCACTCCGGGAACTGCACGGCTGCACGCAAGGCCTCCGAGATCCCAAGGGATTCACGGGTGAGTTTCCCAATTGAGTGTTTTAGTGACGTTGGCCGTTACTGTAAGCGTAGCTCATTTAGGGTCACTAGTCGAGCCCATCGCACGTAATGGCCGTGGCTGCAACTTGCCATCAAGACTATTCACCAATCGCCCTATTATCGTTTCACGGCAAACGAAATTGCGGCAGCAGTTGATAAGAACGGCGAAGCTTGCTTGGAGATCCAGGATTCTTGCTTGGATCTCCAGCCAGAAGCGCCAACATCAGAAACCGCGCACTGTGTTCCTTGAGACGTCAGTGACTAGAGTCGTCCTCAAGAGTGCACAAAAAAGACGCAGGCACATGATTATACTAAATATTGCTAAGTTAGAATGCATCAGTGCTTATGTTACAGCCGCATAATGACACTAACATTGAAAAGTGTGGTTACAAAAAGCCCTCACTATTATTTTGGTCAAGAAAATTAAAAAAAACATGGTTGAAATCGTAAATTCTTTTGCGGCATGTGTTTCCCAGAAATCGAAAATTTGTTCCTAATGTGTTTGAGAACAAGATCAGGTGAAGATCGTGGTATGCTATAGGTTGTGGTCACTATCAGCATTAGTGTCCGGAGCGGTACCTCGAGTATTTATTGCAGGCAACAAAAATATATATATAATTGATGATATACGTATATATAACTGATGCAGACCGTAGGCAAATTTGAACAACACCACCGACATCATCTTTGTTGCATGGTATCAATAATGTCGAATAAGATATCGGTCGATGTCTATAAACAATAGTTCGGGATTCGAACCCGCTAACTGGAGATTCATAGGCAGCAAGCTATCTATAGAAGCCACAGGCTTCCTTGTTTGTGGCGCCGATGTAGTCATCGAGAGTTTAAGAAAAGAGGGGTGTGGCCTATTGTGTTCATGTTTCGTTTCTCTCTTCTTGATTTGTTCTTTGGCCTTCTTATCAAATAATGCTGCTACCTCATTGACTGGAGTATCGTAAATTGCCCTGCAATTGCGCTGCTACGTGAAACGTTTTTGGTTTAGCGCTAGCAACCTGCAGGCTTTTCTTCTCGAGCTCTGCCTCAAGGCCTCTCCACTCCTCACCACACCGTTGACTTTCCACGTCGGGTCGGCCTGTGTCCACGGAGCACGGTGAATGACAGGCTACGGCCGGTCACGTGTCAACTTTCCCGCTAAATTGAACGGGGTAAACTGAATTTAAGTATGGGTCACGTGACGTCAATTTTCGCGCTAAATATAGCGGGAAAACTGAATTTCTGTATAGGTTACTTGACACGAAATCATGTGACGTTCTTTTCCCCGCTAAATTTAGCGGAGAAACTGAATGGGTGTTGGGGCCACGTGACGTCAAGTTTTCCGCTAAATCTAGCCGGAAAACTGAATTTGTGTATAGGTCACGCGACACGAAGTCGTGTGACGTCCTTTTTCCCGCTAAATCTAGCGGAAAAATTGAATTGGTGTTGGGGTCACGTGATGTCACTTTTTACGCTAAATCTAGCGGGGAAATTGAAGTCGTGTGACGTCACAGGCCACAGCTTCAGAAAACGCGGCTTCGCGAAATCTGGCACCAGTAACCAAAGAACGTCTCACGTTAAAAAAAATAATAATCTTAATAAAGGGCTCGCGACTTTACACGCCCTCCGTTTCTTAGGTTGTCAATAACTTTAAAACTGCCGATGCAATTTAAAGAAATAATTAATAAAAAAAACTCGGCCAGCGTCAAACGCCAGTGGCGATAAATTGTCCGTAACTGTGCTGCTCAAACAAAGGAGCTGCCGGAACAGCCAAGCGTAGCGTGGAAAGAACATTAGCCCGTACGCGCTAATGCAATCGCGTGTGAGGCAGCACCGTTCGCACGACGAGTAAACCGTTCCGTGTTCACCGTGGGTTCTTTTATCCGCGGCAAACAAAAAGCTTCGTGTGGCTCATTACGGAACCTATATTATGCGCCGCTTTTACGCTAGCACGCAAGTGTGTAACGACCGTGAGCACGGTTGTTATAGTTCGGGCCGAACGAAGAACGGCCTCCGAAGGTCAATTTTCAGGAGTAATTTTCACGCCAACACTCCGTGTCCGTTTAGTTGCGCACGGCCGACCGTGGGGAGCAAAGACAGTGATTTCTAAATGCCCGTTAAAGGTACGCTGTAATTTTATTTGGCGCGCTGTCATGACGTCCTGTTGCGCCAGGACGGCAGTTGATCACATGCTCGTGGACAGATACCTAAGTTAGCGATATGAAGATTAGAATCTACCTTAAAGCTACGCGAAAGAAATAAATAACTATTAGTATAATTGTGGACAAAAAGTATAAATATCAACTTTTTGTTACGTCTGTGTGTTTCGACTCTCCGGGACTCCCTCAACAAACGTGGGGCGACTGAGGTTTAATAGGGGCTGGATCTGATTAACGTCAGAGAAAGGGGTCAAAGCTGCGCGCAACAGTAAAAAGAAATTTCGCTGCAAAAAAAAAGATAAAAGAAGAAAGAAGCGAATTGCAAAAATTTAATTTTACTGGTCTACACAATGAGTGGAAAGATGCCGCGCATGCCTAGATCATGGCACTCTGTTTTGGCCGGGTTACTATTTTTAACATTTTACGCACTTGCATGAGTTTCTCTTATTTTCCAAATAGTAGACTTCCAGCAGAGGAACTTTCAACAAGTCGCAGAAATTCATTTTCTCTTGTAGCTTCAGGTACTCTAGTCGTTTCTGAGATCGCAAAACTGCGTCGCTACTTTCCCTTCTTCATCGGCATGCTTCATATGTTTGTTTCAAATTTATTTTCGCGCTTCTTGATAAATTTTAACTCAGCTTAGGAAAGTGTGCGAGAAGGCAACATTTAAGGCTCTTTTATACCCCGACGTCGAGCGCCGCGAACGCAGCGTAGCTCAGAACGCGAGCGTTTCATTGGCCGTGCGGCGAATGGGAACTCGATATCTGCGACCAATCAGTATCTGTGTACCTTGCGCTACACGGCAATTGCTATACGCTCGACGTCGGAGTATAACAGAGCCTTTAGTCAGCATTGAAGTTACTATGCACTTCCTGAATAAGCATATGTCACAAGTGCTGAACTTCTGGTGGCTTCACAGGCGCACACTACCGGGACTTGATGCGACTAGCACGATAGGGTACATATCAGTTATTTTTAGGGGTCCTTGAATGATCCAAACTCAAATTATTTGATCATAATCACGGTTAGCGGTTGTGCATGCGACGATCGAATGTCCCTCTACGTTGTCGAGACTAAAGCTTCATATCAAGAAATATCGATTATATGCCTCGTCCTGTGTGCTTCTTTCTCTGCCCTGTACTTTTTGGCGTATTTACCACCATGCTAAAATACGTTGTCTCGATTATGTATCTTAAGAATATATCTATTTACTGTAATCCCTTTCATAGAAAAGTTTATGAGACTGACACCGGTGACATTACAACTTGGTAGGTTCTGGAGCCTGTTTCTTGCTGTCCACTTATAAGCAGGTCGTGCGGGTTATGCCCTCCTTAATGTAGCCTTACAGCCTCTAGTGCCAAATAGGATTATTAAATAAAATACTGCGCTGTCTTGCTTGCGTGTTCATGTTGTCAATGGTGAACCTCTAAGCAGTTGGCTTCATTTTAGCCCAGCGTGTGAAACAATCACAACCAAACTTTGTGTAGCATGTAATATTCTACGATATCAAAATCATAGGCACACGATCTACAATTGGCTTTCCTCGAAAGAACACTCACGCAAAAGGAAAAAAAAGATCTAAGCCCAACTCCTAGTACCGATTTCTTATATATCGGTTCAGCTTGGTAACTTTCGAGATAGGGAATACAGTTGCTAGCAAATCGAAAACCACAGGACTTGACCCAGGTGTAAGCATTTACTATTGTGGCGAAGTTAGGGGTGCACCATGAAAAAAGGCGCGTGCCTAAATACGTCTACATTTTATGACCCAATTTTTATAATTAGAGCTAATTACAAAAATGTCAAAACTTAGAGATGGATGGACACGTCTGCAGCACAAAATACATAACAAAGAACATTACCGATTTATTAATATTTTCTTTGCAAACGAAGTGGCCTGAAGAATATCACCTCCAGAAACATTATCAAGTTAGCGTCTTTTGGTGAAATGCATATTTCAAAGTCCTCTCTATGCATTCTGGCTAGCCATAAGTCGAAAAGACACAACAAAACAAAAAATTTAACACATTTTTTTTATTACTTTAATGATGAAAGGTGCGCCTCCTTAACGAGCCTCTACGACATCAATTCACCAAATGTCTTCGGCTTCGGAACCGTGGGAATAAAGAGCAACGGGCCCATGCCCTGCGACGCCAGAGGCGTAGGTGCTGCACAGTGCGAGTAGTAGAGCCGAGAACGATTTGTGGCCTCGTTGTGGACGCTTAAAGCCCGGCGAGCCTGGCCAGGGATAATCGTTAAATGGAATTCAACCAGCGAGATCTGGGACATCGAGGAGCTCTTTGACCGGCGCGGGCGCAACTTTCCGCGTTCGGAACAAAGCCATTGTCTCGCGCCCTTTTCTTCACTGGGCTCTCTGCCGCGGTTTGCGACGCGAAACCTCATCTTGTCTTTCGAGAAAGCCGTTAGGTGAAACGCTCACAATTCGTCCGTTTTTCGCTCGAATGTCGCGGCTGTTACGAGCCTCAGCGGTTCCGAACTAGAGGCATACATTCTTCCTCGCACGCGTCGTTTCTTTGGCCCCAATCGCTTGCCGAAGGATTATGAAACCCCCGAAATAAACCGAACGTCCGCCGAGACGATATTTCGCTGACTTTTATTGACTTCGAGGGTTCCGGTAATACCGGCAACTGAAATTAATTTCTCCTTGCTTGAAAATACTGCGTTTTCGAAGGCTATTGCAACCTAGATTATTGATGCGCGACGATTCGGTGCAGGGCGTACCGCGGTGAGAAGCTCGATAGGGGCGCTGTCGTTCTCCCTTACTTAGAGTGCCTTCATACACACGCGCGCTTTTTGCTTGAGTGGTTACATCTCAGCCATTTTCACGCCCAGTCGTTTTTAGATGCGGAGCATCTCTTGCTCGGGTCTATGTCCCGCGGCGTCGTAGTCCGCACTCACACTACGCATGCGCAACTCTCCTCCTTCCCTCTCTCCAACAGCTGCGCGTTATCTCTCCCGCTCTCTCTCTCTGCCAGCTGCGTGCACTGCGCGTGCGTTCGCTTGTACTCACACCGCGCGCGCACGCGCAACTCTCCTCCTCTAGTCTCCTCTCCTTCAAGTGTGAAAAAAAATAAACGGCGAGCGGCGAGCGTTCCAAGTTTCTCTGCCGCGAGCCGCGACGAAGGCTCGCGTAGGGGCTACGCTAGGGCAGTCGGTGGCGCCATCTCTCGACGTCAGCACGCAACTGACTCTTTCCTCGGAACCAACACGATGCTCCGCATCACCCCATGGTTCCCCCCGGGAAGATGGTGTAATGTTTTTCATGCATTTCGAAGTGCGCGCAATACGGTGTCACTCAGCTCGAGCGCGCAGCTTTGGCTAATGCATAGACGCCATTTTATCGCCCAAGTCACGCACCGAGTGCGCAGAGCGTCACGCGCTGGCACATTCAGTGCAACAATGGATGTCTTCACCCTGAGACAGACAGACATGTAGGCACCCTGCCCTCACTAAGAGTTCCTGTAGGCTCCCCTACGGGAGCCAGAGCTGCGCGTGCATCCCCGAAGCGCCGTCTTTCCCTGCATGGCATGTTGATCCAGCTCGTCAGCGTGACTGAATTCGGCGAATAGCGGCGCCGCGCGTTCGAGGCGCGCGTCAAAAGCAGGGGAACGTTCGGCGGGGCGCGCGCAACGTCTACTTGCCTGCACGGCACGTGATCCGGCTCATCACGTGAACGCGCAACTCTGGCTCTCGTAGGGAGCCTGTACAGGAACTCAACCCTCACTATGGGTGGTGAACGTGCTACCCACCGAGGTTATGTTTCAATTTTCATTGCGCATAGAAGTTTGGCCATTGCACGTGCTTGTACCAGCAGAGGAAGTTGAAGTATCCTCACCCTGGGTTGCGAAAACATTCCACCAGGTGGCGAAACCAAAGCTTCTTGCCGCGAATAAACCAACACACGCGGTTTACGAACGAGACCGCATTTGTCCCCACCACGTGCAGGTTCCGCACGTGCGCGAAAAGCAGATCCGCGTCAAGTGATACGTTTGCGCGTGCGCCGCGTCGACAGCAGCGCCGCCGCAGCTGCGTGACGTCTAAGCCGCTTGGTGGTGTGTAGCCACCGAGAGTTTAAGAAACGCAGGGCGTGACTGATCATGCTCGCGCTTTTTGCTTTGTGATACGCTATTGCGACTTTCTTATCGGTTAATGGCAAAATTTCATTGGCTGCCAGGTGGTAGAACTATCGGAACACCCTGCGTTGCTTAAGTTGTCAGTGACTGTAGTTAAAATCGCGGAATATGTAGCTGACCAAAACAACGTATTTTTAAAACAAAAAAAAAAACTTGCTTTGACTTTTTGTTTGAGTGATGCGGCGTACGCGTTGTGTGCGTCTAGTCTCACTGGCTTTTTTTGCGTTTTTTTATACGTTGAAAGTGTGTGGACATATTGCTAAATTACCCAAGCACCGAGAAGAATGCGGGGAATGTAGGTTTACGCACCGCGCGCGCTCGCCTTCCTGTATAAGCTATTCGAAGCAAATAACCAATATAAAGCGTCGACGGTTCCGCGCGCAAAATGTTTTTTGTTGTTTTGTTAGGTTTTACTTTAGTACAGTTACTGGCTGCGTTTACATGGATGCGACCATAGCGTGTCGAATCGAGATCTGACTACCATTTCGATTGGCCGTATATGGGTAAAAGAGGGAAAAGTAGGGAGACAGGGTGCGTGGGATTGGTCCCTGCACGATTCGATGCGCTACGATCGCATTCATGACCCAGCCTTACTGCTGCAGATGCCAGCACGCGCAGCGCGGTAACTACATTTCGCATCATGGTCCTCAGGCGCTTAGCTAATTTAGCAAAAATATTATATTGGTCTCTTACTTTATAGCGATTTTAGACCTCTTACAACTCTACCGCTTCTTTTCACTCTTCGAAGCTTTTAGACTTGTTTGAGAGGTTGAGACATACGCAATTCGCATTCTGCGTTTAACTTCTGGCTAGATTAGCCCGAAATTTGCCTGCTAAACTTAGCAGAAAATCAGTGTGAAGCCCGATTCCCATGGTGCGAATTTGCTTGCGAATTCGCAGCTAAGACGTCGAGCGCCGCAACTTCCCCCGAGCTTTTCTTTATAGTAGTTGGCACGAGCGACGTCGCAACTGCGAAGTCGCGAGTTAAATTTCTCGATGGGAATCAGGCTTCTGCATAGTTTTATTTATGTTAAGACCTAGGCGGCAAAACCCTGCTCTTCAATGCATTGAAATATTTTGCATATCGACATCAGCCCGCGGTGGAGACAGACGACCGTTTCGCGCATCACTTATACAAAAAGGACACTTTCTGTCGTTCCTGATCACAGGCATGATTTCACCCAGCTGCAAAATACAACTAAAGCAGTGAGAAAACGGTTAAAGTGCAAGCGAGCTGGTGTAAGTTTTACATAACGATTGAAAAAACCTGAGACTGCGTTTGAAAAACGGAAACTCGTGAAGTAGGAAGGAAAAAGGGGATAGACAACGGTTGTCTGTCCCCCTTTTTTCTTCCTACTTCACGAGTTTCCGTTTTTCAAACCATGCCTCAGGTTTTTCAATCGTTATGTAAAACTAAAGCGACTTTTTTTTTACTTTTTTTCATTTCTGCTTTAGTTGTCTTTGCGTACTTGTAACCAATACAAAGGTGCGCTTGATTTTGTTGTTCTCAACGATACCCACAAAGTTTCTAACTGAAGCCATATTGCCTTTAAATTTATTCAATAGCACTTTTTTGCTCAAAATTAATTAAGAACCTAATTATACAAAACGTTGTTAATATTTTTATTTATACGCCTTTTGCCAGAAATTAATAGGACGGCAAAATCGCTTCTATGCGATGCGTACTTTCTATAGGAGCGATTTGGCCCGCGTTTTGAGAAACGCTGAATATCTGACAGTCTCACGGGGTAAATTGGCCTCCCCCCTTTTTACATCTACCCTCTTTAAGCAGCGCTGGCTTTCAAAAGCAAAAACCAATCTTGTTCATCCTGACCAGAGCTACAGCAAGACGGCGCGATACTCGTTCTTACCGATTTGCATGAGAGTGAACTTTAAGTATCGGTTGTTCTCTACGCTGACCTCATTGTAGGTGACACGAAGTATTTCCTCAATCTCCCCCCACTCCCCGCCCCATTCCCACCCATATGTTACTATCTTTATGACCGGCTTTTGTTTGCATTGGCTTATTCTGTGGTTATACTTGTCACGTAAAGACACCCGTGCTTTCCAGTCTTCGGTACTACCTTATTTGCGCTCCATACGTCGCAGTGTATTTTTGGAAAACGGACCGCCCTATTGTGAGGAGGAGAGTGCGTTTACGAACTTCTGGGCCAGTTGAGACAACCTCTTTTATTAAGCGCATGTTTTAAGTGAACTTCAGGACGGTGTCTCATATTTCTCAAACAATTTTATATTGCTTGGCTCTCCAATAGTAGACCCTTTTCAAAAGTCCGCGCCGACGCCTGTCCGCCATCGCTTGCCAAAGGCTGATTGAAGGGGTGGGGGGCGGGGCGACAGCCGCCTTCCCCCCAAACAAAGTCGACCCCCCCCCCCCCCCTTCTCGGAGGGCAATTTGACATGGGTGGACCCTCCGGTGCACACGAAAAAATGGGAGAATAATATCCTTACGAATTTTCCGCCCCCCCCCCCAAACGGAGTTCTGGATCCGCCCCTGTCGCTTGCTCACGTACTCTAAGCATGTATTGGATACGAATGTGACGTCAGCGTTCGGTGAAGGCCCGTATCCAATCATGCGCTTCGTGTCCAAGCAATGGCGACCGCCAATGTTGCTTGACGGACTTTTGAAGAAAGTTCATTATAAAGCTTGAGAGTTTGCGGGCGAAGCAAAACTGAAAATCTGTGCCGCGTGTGCCCTAGGCTTTCTATGACCGGAATGTGTTGTACGCTTGTTCTGCTTCCATGGACGACGTGACAGACACTTTATTATTCACGCGCATATCGCAAAGCCTTTTCCTCGCAAAATATATTCGCTGCCTTTTCGTCTGAGTTAATTTTATGATCATACAATTTATTACCACTTAGTGTCTCATATTAATAGCACACATTCATCTCCGATTATCTAATTACCACTCGACAGATCACGAAAACAAAACGTAATCAATGGGAACAATTGTTGCACAACCGCGAAGCTTACCAATAATATCGTAACAGCAGCCCCAACATTTTGTTCTTACGTCTTCGGGTTTAGGTACAAATGCTTCAGTCTATGCGCAGATAAATAAATACAACGGCATACTTATCTTGCTGTTTGTTCATCTTTTTACTCATTCTTTTTTATAAAAACGACTAAAAAATTTTCTGTTAATGTTTTCTATTCCTCATATGTGTGCCCTGTGTCCGTTTCCTCGTGGGGAGGTCCCCGTAAACATATTTCCGCACCGAATCAGCAGGCCCTGCCGATACGCAACGATTACGCCACACCGTCTCGACATCGTTTCCCTGACACACCCGGCTGCGCGCCAAAGAATCCAGGAAAAGAACGGGGCGGCATCGTCGAGGTTCGAGTGGAAGCGTGCTCCGAGAATAGCCGAAACGTGGCTGGCGCATGCAGGGCGTCGCAGCCTGCCGACAGTCGTCCCATCACGACATTGACCCCGCCGCTCGTATAATGGACGCCCCGAGATGCGCGGTCCCCTCCCTGCCGGCCGCTTCATGGGCCCCCGGAATCGCGGCAGCCTTCCACTCGCTGAGCATCTGTGAAGATTGCCAGCACCGGTCGATGTGAAGCCTCGTACAATCACTAAGAGCTGAAGAAACACAGTGCGTCGTGGAGTCACGAGCATGGTATTCTCGATTCGTAGTAGTGTTGTACGGAACGATGTTCCAAGGAACAGCGTTCCTGGAACTATTCGCAACTTTCAGCGATGGTGGTACCGCGGTGTGAGAATCCCGCTCCTAGCTCCTGGATGATCGGCCTCACAATAAATGGGCATGCCTACACCTTCCTGGCGTGAAAAAATAAGGTAAGGCCCTAACAGTGCGCGTATGTAACAAAACTAGAATTACTTGCGCCTCGCAGACCCAGCCTTGCACCGCTGTTCTACGCCGATCATCCAGATGACAGCCATTTTGATAGGCACCAGCGCGCCCCCTATAGGTCGTGAAAGTTGCGAATAGTTCCTTTTAGGAGGAACGAAGGAACGATGCCGTTTCCTCTGGCGTCGGTGGAACTAGAACTCGTTGCGTTTTCAAGACAACTGCGGAAAAAGCGGCTTTTTTCTTGATGAAAATAATCCTTGGAGAAGGGGAACAAGAGGAACAAAGGACAAACAGAAATCTCCGAACACAGCTAGGTGACTGGCGCGCGACCGAAAATATCCGCCTGGTCCGGGTATCGAACCCGGACCTCTCCATCTTGTTGCAGTTTTACCGAAATTTGGTAAACATTTAGTCTTTTAGTAGCGATAATTTCAACGTTAATCGTCAAAAAACAACAGAAGTTGTTATTTTCCGGGCTGTTCGTAAAAACGAAGATTTTTTTGTTTTGTTTTGTTTCTTCTGCACAGTCTTTACTACGGAAGGGAAGGAGGAACACCAGTTTGTGGGGCATGTATCATTTGTTTCCCACCCGATGACAGACTCTGACGGCGGTCGGCTTTCAGTGGACAGTAACCAAACAGCCCAAGGCCACGACGCCATATTACTAGTTCCAGGTTGAGGTGTCGGGAGTCGCGTTGCTTCCCGGTCCCCGTAAGGGCTTGCAGGGGTAGGGGGTCAAACTCGCTGGGAATGGGAGGGTTTTCTTTTGTATACCCGGCTTCAGTCAGCCCCCCCCCCCCCCACACACACACACACGCACATAAACTCCAAGAAAACACTTCTGTTTATGCAACTGATACCTGAGAACGCTAATCTGGTTTCGCATCGTTTGAAACCCAAAGTGGAAAGCGCCATATGTGTTGCACTTATGATAGGCGCACCCCGAGGTTGCGGGGAGACATATCTCTGCATCAGTTCCGTACTTCCTAAACGAATCCGTCTACGAACGGTAGAGGGATTCGTTTAGGCTGCGTTCGGGTATTTTAGGGGTCGGGGGCCTGAAACGTTTCTGAAACTTTGCAGCGTTAAAGAAGGCATTTCATGGAGGATTTCCCGTGACAGCTAGCAGTATTCGTTCAATGGTAGTATAATCGGAGTAGGCGATTAGGGCGATTAATAGGGACAAATTCTACTATATGATTTCGGAGACGTTTTGTTTGCGATGACGCCTTGCTGGTTTTGTTCAAGCGTCTCGAGTCAATGTAAACTAATAAACAAGGTTGTCGGTGGTCTTGAATATTACATTCATGCAATATGAAATTATTTATGTACGTATATATACATTGAATATGTGTGCGGTTTATACAGGTATTTTAGAGATGGCTGGATAGCTTGCTTTATTTTAGACTCGTTAGCATTTTCGTTTATCTTGTATTTATATAGGGTGCTTCCTTTTCAATTCGAATAGATTTATTTTTAGAAAAATACGTTAAAGGTACACTAATAAGGTTCGTGCAGGTGAGTGATACAGCCAGGGTAACATAATATAGGGGTTATTCCTCGCGTGGCGCCAAATTAATAACTAAAATTTGTTAATTCATTTTTAAAATGAGTAAAAATGAAAAATTGTCCTCATTAGAAACTTGCAGAAGGTCTTGGAAAACCACCATATCGGTCAATTTTTCGATGGTCTTGAAGCACGTAGGAAGAGTTGGGGGATCGGCAAAGTTACCACCCGTGCAACTGGCACAAGGCTCGCAGTGCGTAAACGTGGGTGATAAGGCTTTCACCAATGTTGTCGCCTCACTATACTCCGTTTCACCTTATGTTGTACCGCAGCGAAGACTACAAGCACAAGCTCATAGCGTTGGCAGCTGCCCTTAATGCACGAGAGCTTGTGCCGCCGAGATGCGCCGTAGAGCAAGGAGCTCGCGCTCGTAGCCTTCCCTGCGGTACATCATAAAATGAAATAGAGAATAGCCTTACGCCTGCCGCCCGAGTGGTAATTTTGGCACTCCCGAGTGCTTCCCACCTGCTTCAAGTTCATCTGAAATTCACTGAGTTACTGGTTTTGAATGACCCTCTGCAGGTTACTAATCAGAACCATATGTTTATTTTCACTAACTAAAAGGTTAATTAACAACTTTGTTTAATTACTTTCACATAAGGTGTGGAATAACCCTCTATAAAATGTCCTCCAGGCCGTATAACTCACCTGCATAAGCCGTGTTAGTATACCTTTCACAGATATTTTTTTTAAATAAATCTGTTCGAATCCGTCCACCTGAAATTCTAAAATCCCAACATACTACCAGACACAGCTTGCAGTATGACGAAAAATTGATTTCCAATTATTGCAGACTACAACACTTTCCGTCGAATGCAAACATAAATTACCGTATTTACTCGAGTAATAGCCGCACTATTTATGAACATGGCCCTTGCGTCTACTTTCCCACAGAACACATATACAGCCAATCATTGCGTTGCGTATAAATAACATAGCGAATAACTAGATCAAGAACACGAGTCTCCATACAAATGCAATCTTCACAGATGGTATCTTCGCGCGAAGACGTTATCTCTGTCCTGTAAACAGCTGGAATCATACTGTCGATCGCGGTGATTGGCAATCTGCGTGCTCTGCGGAAAAACGAACCCTCAGGTTTTCTTCATAAACAGTGCAGTTATTGCTCGAGTAAATACGGTATGAACATTTACATCGTGCACATTGTTTCCAGGTGCGTCTAATGTTTGCACGTTTTTTCTTGATAGAAAAAGCTGCAGATCGCTTTTTTTCTTTTAAATTTAAGCAACTCGTTTTGTTTTTGTTTTTTACTTTGAGGCAATATTTTTATTCGGTCAGATATTTACCCCCCCCCAATCACTGATGACAAAATGTTGACTAGAATACCATGCAGTGAACGATGAGCATTCATCCATTTCTATCATCATGTCATGATGCCTATATAAATCATATCAAATATCAAATATATGTTTTTAGATTTTAAGCTTGCGAGTGGTAAATTGTTCTGGACGATGCAAAGGTTCCTTGTCCTATCAAGTTAATGTATATTTATCCCATTTGATTTAAAATATAATAAAATCAACACCAAGATTAATTTTTAGGCAGTGTCCCTGCTATATCTTCAACAACCCTGGTTTGGCCCTTAAATGATATTAAGGGTTAAGTCAAAATGCGTTGTATGATTCAAAATGATCTGCATTGTAAATATTATATATAAATAGAAATATCGTAACATGTATATTTATCTTGCCTACATTAGCCCGAGCGGACAATACACACGGAGTGAAAATGTACAAACATATAAAACAAAATGTATTGCTTCGATAGAAAAGCACCAAACGTCCGAATGTCATTGTCTGTATTCCTACGTCCCCGCAACCTAAGCTTTTCTCCCATAAATATCTCCCTCCATTTTCTTTTTGCTTATCTAAAGGAATGCCTCACTATAATCAACCAAATCAAGCCCATACATAGTTTTTTCTTTTAATCTAAGAGTGCGCATATGGCGGTCAAGATTCCGCTACGCCTCCGCCGCCGCCAGCAGTATCCGTGCGTGTTACAGCAGACATTCTACTCAGCAGAAGAGGAAAGTGTTGCATAAATATGCTACGAGCAACTTTTGTTCTATCTTATTTTCTCCACCGTTTAAAACTAAGGAGATCCTGTCGAATGGCGAAGGAATCAGAGCGTGTGCGCACCTCGCCCATCTGAAACGCCCGACTGGCGAAGTTCGTTAAACGGGAATACCAAAAAGGCGACGCAGTGGAATGCTGGTCGTTCCTCGGTCCGTGTCCCTTTCATCGCTACAACTTTCGCTCGCTCGCCTCCACGCTCCGCTGCTGCCCGCTCTCATTAACGGTGCTGGCCGGGGCTCAGAGACGATATGAACTACCTTAAACGTTCCGTGCCTTCGAGGGGAAAGAACGGGGCGGGGAAGCTTGTAGCTGCTTGCCTCCATGGCATCCGTGACAGCCAAAATATGCAAACTGTTTTATTTGTTATTCTTTTGTTTTTATTTATTTAATAAGAAGTTTATAGCCCGCTCAGATGTGGTCATGGTTTCGATCAACGTTCGTTCCGTGAAAATCGCGGGAAGAAGTAAATGTTCGAGAGATATGAATTCCACATAATAAATATGCAAACTCCGTTTTAAGCGTTAGTATATCTTTGTTATTATTAAGAGGTGAATAGTCCCCTCAGATGGACTCCTACCTTGCTGGCAAATGTGAATGTTTATCCTTTTGTGTGTATATATGCACTTCCATATCAGAGTGTTGAACTTAGTGAGTTGGTAATAGTTTAACACGATGGCAATAACAGCGACAGAAAACGAGTGCCATGAGAGAAACGTTTACGACAGGACAACAGCTGTGCATTTTCACACTTACGATAGGACAACGAACCGATCATGCAACATCCATTTTACTTTGTTGTCTGGCCGGACATACAAGCACAACCTTCTGTCGTAGTCGGCACAATTTTATCTACTCTATTTTGCTACCTCTAAAGCCTGCGTCTATACCCGCAGCTCGAGCCAATCTCTGCGTTCTAAAATCAGCTCAGCGAATGACGAGGCGGAACATCCTTAAGACCTACACTCTAAAAAACGTATGTGCGTCTACTTTCACCCACAATCCTCGGAAAGCCAATCAGCGCAACTTACGGAGGCAGCTGAGCGAATGACGCTGCCGAAACATGTTGAGACCAAAAACGCAGTCTGAGTTGTGACATTAAGCAATGCAAGCGTGACGTTTTGCATTGCCTAATGTCACAACTCAGACTGCGTTTTTGGTCTAAACATATGTTTCGGCATCGTCATTCGCTCACCTGCCTCCCTAAGTTGCGCTGATTGGCCCTCCGAGTATTGTGCGTGAAAGTAGACGCACAGACTTTTTAAGAGTGTAAAAATGAAGTCTGCGCTCTGGCATTACGCAGTGCAAAACGTCATGCTTGCATTGCGTAATGCCACAGCGCAGACTTCACTTTGAGGTCTGAACAGATGTTCTGCCTTATCATTCGCTGACCTGGTTTCCTAGATCGGAGAGATTGGCTCTTTGAGTTTCTTGCGGGTAAGTAGACGCGCAAGCATTGTTTAGAGTGTATTATAAAAAAAGTAACGTTCAATCGGTTAAGGGCGGTGGAAGATACAAATTTTAATAAATACGCATTCCACGTCGATTCGAGTACATGCAATGCATGAACAGCACATTTTACAAAAGCAAATTCTTTTAACTCAATATTCTAAAAGTGACAAATGATCGCGACAGTCGCTTTGTGGATGGGTGAAACTCGAATATATTTTTTATAATTCCTAAACTTCTGCGAGTGAAACGACGTTCGCTCTTTTTCAAGCTCATATGTGAATATCAAGCTAAATTTGCAAGCTTTCCTTCTAAAACTAATCAAGCTTTTGGGACCGATTTCGCATACTTTTTTTTAACCTTTTCTGGCATGCCTCACTATCACAGTGGTAAATTCCTACACATGAAAGAAGCGAGTAGAGTTATATTTTTGTATAGCTTTATTTTGTCTAAAATTATTATTGCCAAACGTAGCATTTAAAAACTATTGACTCTTAATTTAGTATAACCAGATGCTGTATCCGTAAAAACCGTTTTCAGCGTCCTAGTTTTTAACAGATCTTACATTTATTATTGCTTGGTGCTAGACATGTCATAAATGAGAAGATAATAGTATAACGTTAGTTGTACTTAATGCACCTACCAACACGTTTGTTAGTATTCTAAATTATAGGATGTCAGGCTGAGTTACACAAAATACTTATTTTTCTTATGAGATTATCTTGAAATACGCTCATTTACAAACTATAGAATAACCGTTACTAGTTCATTCGCTTTGTCTTTTTATATATAAATTCACATTTTGTTCATAATACTTCCAAACTTGAATTGAAAACCAAAATACCTAAATAAACTAATTTACTTCAAGTTGCATATATGTATTTCACATACTTACTGAAGTTGTGTGACAATATGTTTATTACATAAACTTACGGCTGCTTCAGGGACATTCCGTAAACAACTCTCCATTATACGTATAAAACCAGTTTTGAGAAAACGTTTAGCTAATTCAACAACGCTTAACGCAGACGACAACGTCAGACACCGCTTTCCTTTCTGAGGAAGTTATTCGTGCTGGAAACCTCTGTCCACGTAGCCAAGACTCGCGCCGCTTTTCTTATTAATTTCCAAACCCTCACGTCTGACTATCTTTCTGCTTTCGCACTGAATAACTGTTTTCCTGAGATAGAACTTATTCTCTTTTTTTTATTGTATATTTTGTCTGGCTCTTTACCGGATATTTTTGTATAAATTAACACGTGTCATCAAAACGCACTTCCCGTTATTGAGCATACTTCACTTAACACTCATATGTTTCCATTTATTTTTAATTGTCACGAGTTTACGACTAAATAGGGCAAAACTCATTCGTCCATAATTTTTTAAAAGCTTCAATGAAAGTGGCTTTCTAATACTTTTTTTGTCAGAATGTAAATTAGTTTGTACTTTGTAGTAAATGCTATACATCACATGATGCTAACATGAAACGACGGCGGACGACAAGGGGTCAAGAGACAAACACACACGCTTCAATCTCTATCCAGCTGTGTTGCGATGCGACGTGTGTGTTGGTACCTTGTCTTCTTGTCGTCCGTCTTCTCTGGTTATAATCATGTGTAACGCCAAGCAGCTCACCTGTTTATTAACCTTTTCTGCTATATACCACACTGGTAAATCCGTGTTTACGGGTTAAAAGCGCTAAAAACGACGGACGAGTAGGAGAGACACACACCACAGAGCGCAAATCCGAACTGAATCCTATTTCAATCTCCTTACTGCGAGACACTACAATTCTAGTGTTTTTATACATTATGACATGAAAGCAAGTAACTGCTCAACAAGCACAGTTCGGCAGTGCAACCTTCCCATTAGTACTTTTATTTTAAACGCAAATATATCAGGATCATACAAAAAATCGTAAGGGTGCAGGCGAGCTGGTGAATATTAACCATGTTGAACTAACCTGACTCTGGGGTAGAGAAGAAACATCAAAACGTAGAAGGGACAGAAAATAGACAGGACTTACTAAAGCTAGACAAGACTTACTTACTTACTTACTTACTAAAAATAGACAGGACTTACTAAAGCTACTATTTTCTGTCCCTTCTACGTATTTTATGTTTGTTCTCAACCCCAATCTAAGGTTAATTCAACATGGTTAATATCAGGATCGCCCACTTTTTGCTGCAATAGAGGATCCTAGATTCGCATCCGATACGCAGTCAGGGAAGAGCACGTAGATTATCGAAGCCTTTGCTGCAAAGTCAAGCAAGAAATGGTATTTACTTACTGAACGTACAGACACGTAGACTACTGAAGCTACTGTTTTCGTGTTGTTTTTTATTTAAGAAAGAACTGACAAATAATTTAGGAAAATTATCTATCAGCTTTACTCCCATATCAATGCTGAAGCGAGAAAGTACTTGCGAACTTATCAAACCGGCAGCTCGCAGCGATAGTAATAAAACCCCGCAGTCAACATCATCATTTATAACCTGAGATCCTTACTGAGAGCTTTAAAAATCCAGAATTATAAATAATAAAAAGTACAGCCCAGCAAGAAGTCTTTGTGTTGTCTGTTTTTTTATCTTTCTTTTCCTGTTGTTTAGTATGAAATAAGCTTCATAAAGTTCTTTTATCAACGTAAAATATTCCAGTTAAATGTGATTTTACAGAAAGCAGAGCGCGGCAGCTAGTGTTCGTGCCACTTCGGAAATTTGTACAAGTTTCACAAACACACGTGTCAAACGCGTCACAACCAAGACGGCAGTGAGCAGGAACATTGTATTCTTTTAGAGACTTTTATACGCGGAATACATTTGAAGGCAAGCACGATAAAGAGTGTGACGATATTGTTTTATTTAAAAAACTCCGATGAGGCACGGTTTTTTTCTGTCTACACAGGTTCGACTTCTGAGCCCGCGTCTTTTTCTTAATACTTTTTGTGTGTTTTTAGAGACCACTCCTACAAACTTCCGTAGCCCAGGGGACATTCGACACCGGGCATTTCCTGGGTGGTGTGCAAGATCCGGTGAGGGTTCAGTTGCCCCAAGAAAAGTATTACAAACACAATCTATATTTAAACAAAATATGTATTTAAATGATGAGCTGTTTATTTCGGTTGTGATCACAAGCGCAACTAAGATCTATAGGATTCGCGAAGGCGAACTGGTCTCCGAGAAAACGTACGCACTTCACTGTTACCATATACGAGGAGGAACGGTTGACATAAAACGAGCTATAAGCGGAGAGGGTTTTAATTGCGGCTCTAATTGAGCCCACTGGATTGATCCATTTATCTCGTAACTTCCGGGTTTTCTAGACGATGCAATCATTTTAGCTGTCGATTTAATAGTAGTTATTTCTTATTTTGAATTTTGACTGGTAGACGATTAGCAACGGCAAGGGCGAACTGAATAAAATAGTAGGTTGATTGAACAGCCGCAAGCAATTTAGTAGAGGAAATATTTTTTATGTGCGTGAAGGGGAAGGAAGTTGCAAATAATTAGTAGGCCATGCGATCGCCCTAATTACTAAATTAATTGCCACGGTCATTTTTTTACTTAAAAAAACACCTAACAGGTACCAATTATCATGCAGAAAAAACTAATGTTTATCAACTTAAGATTGCTTCAACGTATAGTGTAAAGAAACAAAAGGAGACTTCACGGTATCTAATCGCAAACCGAAAAGGTTGTTAACTTTATTGTCCAAATTAGTAATAAATTAATATAAGGTGCTAATTACGCTCCACCAAAATATATATGATTTAATTACTTTGCCTGAAACTTTACTGAAACGCGGCTTACAAATTCATATTTTAGAAGCATTAGATAAGATAAGAGGAGTGTCGCTACCGGTCTCCTCATTGTTCATTGATGCATGAATATATCAATATCATCAGCGCCGGTTTACTAGGGGTTAGGCAACCGAATGTGCATTCTTTGAACATCTCATTTGAAGCGATTGTAAATTAGTGAATTCCAAAAAGTTATTCCCTAGATATAGCAGCTTAATATTAGGTAAATTAAAATTCTTTAATAGTTTTAATAATTAGATGTATTTAACCTAATATATGGGTATTAAAACTTTGGAAAAAAATGAGTACAATGTGTTTTTTATTATTATTAATAAGTATTGGGCTACCAGCTGTCAAGTGTTAATATCTCCTAGCAGGGCGCATTCAGATCCTCGTACCGAACGTATTTCGTTCCTCCAATCTGCATGACAGTTTCAATCATCCTAAACTTGCTACGAAGAAACTCAACCGTTATATCAATCCAATTAACGTCTTTTTATGTATCTCCTCTTACTATACTACCGAAAAATATGTCAGTGCACCAGGAGCGACGTTTTCCGAATCTCGCGAAGCCCTCCAAACAACATATCTGCGAAACGCTGAAGGCATGTCAGTTTTCTTTTTCTTTTTTATTTATTTTTATATATAGAAAATGTCCTTTCAATCTTTGTTTAGCCGCGTTCGCGAAATTATCATTTTTTGTACTTGTAAGCAACAGTACGATAAAAAACAAAAAGAAGTTTAATTTGCCGCATTTTTTTCTGTTGTAGTCACTGAGAGCTTAAGCAACTCAATGCGTGGCGACTCCGTAGCCAATCAGATTGCGGCGTTAGCCGATAAGAGCGCCGAGGAACCAATCACGATCATGGATGCCTGAACGTAATAAGCCAGACCCTGCGCTGTTTTCCAACAGTCAGTGACGATACAGCGTCGTTATGTGGTCCACGTTTGTAGAACCTCTCTCTCTCTCTCTCTCTCTCTCTCTCAATGATCCGATATCGTTCTCACGGTGCAAAAACACCGCGAGCACTTTGCAAGCAGAAGGACCGTGGCCGCCGAATTCCATCGCCGTGTGTTGTTACTATATCTGTTGCGGCTCTCCCTCTCTCTCTCCCCTCCCACGCAGCGGCGACGAGGATGCACACGCGAACGCGGAAGCCTCCGAGGAAGACCTGCTCTCCAGACGTGTGTGTGTACGTAGGTCAACGGTAAGAACGCCGCCCGCCGCAACAGGCCGCCTTGAATTCCGACGCCTTTTGTGTGCCAACCCCCTTCGCCGGGGAGAAAACGCCGTGGCAGCGCGCGCCGTTCCGAAGAACCAAGTACCCTCCCGCCGTCTTCCGCGAAGAAAGGACCACCGTCGCTAGAGAACTTCACTCCTAGTCCCACGTGTCTATAGACTGTCGGCATTGCTTGCTGCGTGCATACTGCCTCGCGGTGCGCTCGGAGCTGCAATATTTTATCGTATTTCAATCACCTTCATCACTGAATTGTTCAGTGTATAGCGGGGCAGTGTATGTGCTACTGAGCGGCGCCACTATACGCCCTCAGTACTGCGCAGAAAGGAAGAATAATTCTTAAGCGCCTTCTCCACAGTTTTAATCTTTGCGATCGCAAAATCCAAACTTCGACTTCATGCGCACCCAATGCGCATATATGCGCATTGGACACTAAACGGAGCGTTGTTTTTGGGGGCGGAGCCTCTCCTGTGGTTCCCATGTTGTGACAGAGTACACAGCGCAATCCTCGCGAGCACAAAGAATAGTGAAGTAACGAATAGAAAAATGATTTTTGATCGTACATTACTGCTATAGTCACCGCGATAGCTCAGAAAAACGCAGGACGGGCCCTATTAGAAAATCACGTCTCCCTGCTTCGCGATTTCTTCTTCGGCTTTCTTGTCGGCTTATAGTGCATTCTCATTGGCTGTGAACCAATAATAAATAAATTGCTCGGGACTCACTACGCCCTGTGTTTCATATGCTGTACATGACTATAGTACTCAATTTAAATAATCCTATGACGAATAAACGAAATTTCTTTACCGAAATAAAATATAGAACTAAATTTGGTGGGTTTACGTGCCGAACTATAACGAAGAGCATATCACACTCCCCGGCGAAGGACCGAGGACTTTGTTTAGGGTTTAGACCATAGGGATTGCAAAGTGACACTCGAAAATCTCAGTAACGCCGCGCCTACACCGTAATATTTGCCTGCGTCAGATTGATGGCGCCTCATGGTGGATATTTTACACCCGCTTAATCGTAATACGACAAAAGGCTGAAATAGTTAACACAAATTTTAAGAACTCTCGTAGAACCGCACTGGTTTGATTATCGAGGCGATAATTTGAGCAAATTGAAGTATTTTGAAATAAACTAGAAGACAACCATACACGGGTTCGCTTCAAAAATGCTTCGTTGTAGTTCTGGGACACGGATAACAGCAGCGGGGTCAGCCTCTGTAACGTCGTTATTTTGTATTTAGAGCAGCAGCCCAATCCGCTTATGCCGTAGATAACACCATTCGCAATGACCGTATATCTATGTAGAGTATTGTTGCGGTAGTTGTTAGTGTTCCGACATGGGAGTGACACGTTATCGTGGGAGATCTCCCTAAGCTAGGCGCAGTTCTGTTTTCTTCTTTCTTTTTTTGTAAGGCCGAATGAAACACCAGACGATCAGTTACGACAAGGAACCGATTTCTGAGTATTTAGTATTCAGACAGTATTTAGTATTCTACGGCAGTTGAAGGAGTTAGCCGGCTGCGAGCATAATTACGGACATAACAAAATACACGAATTCTTCGCGTCTAAATATTTCGTAACAGGGGGAACCACTATTTGAAGTCCCGTTGCTACAATGATGCGCCGGTTTTATTCGCGGTCTGGCGACCTAGTAAAAAAGAATACCTCACAATATAGAGACATCATTTACTACAGATAAAGTAGAACCAATTACGCTTATTTCATGCACGAACCGTTAGCGCCAGCCCAAAAAGTCGCCGAGGAATCATCCGCTTCAGCAGTAAGAATGGCTGCAGTCAGAGGCCTTGTCTCGAAAGCGCTTCTTCGGGTGTCGGCAGTCACCCTTCAGTTAAGGACAGTCCTGAAGAGTCTTCCTGGACGATATAAGGCTTCGCAAAATGGAGACATTGCTCCGCGTGTTGTCTGTATGCTAGTGTCACCCTATGACTCCTGCGCCGGCGTAAACGCGTTCGACAAGTGCAGTGGAGACAAACGCAGATAGCTTTAGGTCTACCCACTAATCCTTCCAACCAGAGCTCGCGGTGTTCTGATGTCCTCGCGCGCCTCGTCTCCTCCTCTCCCTCAGTTTCTCGGCGCATAGTCCGAAAAATTAGCTGACGCCGCGTAATTTTCGTATTGTCTATCAACTATGAGAGGTTTCTTAGTAGCCCTGCCAAACTGTATAACATATTTAACTCATATTTTATTACTATCTACGACAACGAGCAGTCGCACACGCAAACCTTCGTAATAAAGCTGGTGTCTCGAAACCCCGACCCGCGGAAATATTTTGACCAGCCCGCGGTCGGCCGCAGCTCTTTCGGTGAGTCCCCGGCCCCGGCCCGCACTGCAACTGGCGAAAAAATCAGCGCACGTAAAAAAACGGCGCTGCGACGTGCGCCAAATGAATCGTATCTGTTCTGAATGTATATCCCACTGATAGTTTTGTGTCATATTTATTGCACATTGTCTTCACCACCATCCGCAATCTTAGTCCTCTGTGTTGTGTCAGTTTAACTGTGTTAAAATTAATTTGTATTCTTACGTATATTATTGTGCTCGGTGTCATGTGTCACAACTGTTGCACATTTTTATAACGAGTTCTACCATTCTCAGTACCCTCTAAGAAATTCCTGCGCGTCTACTTACCCGCAAAAAACTCAAAGAGCTAGATCTCTGCGATCTAGGAAATCAGCTCAGTGAGTGATGAGGCAGAACATCCGTTTAGACATAAAAATGAAGTGTGCGCTGTCGCATTACGCAATGCGAAACGTTATGCTTACATTGCGCAATGCCACAGCGCAGACTTAATTTTGAAGTCTAAACAGATGTTCCGCCTCGTCATTCGCTGAGCTGATTTCGTAGATCGCAGAGATCTAGCTCTTTGAGTGTTTTGCGGGTAAGTAGACGCGCAGGCATTTTTAGAGTGTAGACTTCTGCCCTTTTTGAATATGGAAAATTTCCTATGCGTACTGATTTCTATTTGGAGTGCTCTCTGAGTCAAAGTTATTGTTTAATATCAAAATTAGCTAATTATAATATCAAAACAAAGTATACGAATTCAGTAGCTTTTGATATATATATACATATATGTATATATATGCTATATATATATATATGTATATATGTATATATCATATATATATATATCTATTGCTATATTTGAGTATGTATAGCTGAAGAGTTCTCGAGGTTTTTTTTCGTTTTTCGTTCTTTATATTTGCTTGTCTGTTTTCCTGCCTTCGATACTCTCACAAATCCCCATTCCGACTCCTCAGCCAAAACGTTTGAAGACCCCGGGGATAAAGTACGAAGAGATACGCTCCTCGCGCCATTTTCGAAAAGAATTTCGGACATGCTCATTTTTACGAACTTCCCGCGGATCCTGGATGAGAAAGAGCTTTCATCGAACCAACCGAGCGTCAAGGCAGCGCTGTAATCAAGCCGTGACCTCGTCGGCACTGCAGGAAGGAAGTGGATGGTTTCGAGTTTCCCCGAAGTGCAGCGGCGAGAGATGGGCGGCCCAGCGCCATACAGTCCTCGTGCTCATTCAAGCTTGGTTTGAGGAAATGGAGAAAAACTCTCTTCTCGGGAAACTCAGATGGCGTCGACACTAAAACTTCCTTTCTTTTCTTTTTTAAATTTTTATGTTGTTATTTGTTTTTGGCGTCGGGGTGTGTGCGTGTGTGTGTTCTTACGTTTCCTTTCACGACACCGTCTTGCATGAAGGAAAACAACTTTGAGTTGTCACCGTGTCGGTTCAGGCAGCCGAAACGGAGAACTGTGGCTCAACTTCGAAACCTAGCTTGTCAAATAAGATAGGAATCTAAAAAACCGAATGTCTAAAAAAAAAATTTTCGTTTGTTTTTTGTTTTTATAGAAAAATTCTGGAAGAAAAGTGGACGAGTCACTGAGTGGAGGAATACCTATCAAAGGCCCACTGACCCGGGGCGGGACAACCAATTAGTTTTGTTCTAAAGTAATCTAATTTAATACTTTTCTAACCAAAGAGTCATTTCATTGTAATTTATTACATTTTTTTACTGACGTGTACAAGACTGTAAAAAGGGCGTTGAAACGAGTGGTATAGGTGAAATGAGGCGACCGCCCTTTGTAAAGGGTGTTCGCCACACCAACACCTGCTTCGAACAACTTTCGCGGAGGTTGTTTTAGCGACGATGTCGAAATAATTATTGCCCGCACCAATATGCTTTTTTACTTGGAGATACATTTCTTGGACATTGGAGATATTATGCTTTACGTGCTGCCGTGCCCACGGTCCTTTTATCTTCTGCTGTGTAATGTGATTGCCTTCCTGAGAATACTCATTTTGCTGAGTGGGGACGTCGAGTCCAACCCTGGCCCAGACACTGCCGCTATTCTGCAGCAACTTAATGCTATTGCTAAGGACATAAAAGATATTAAGAATAAAAAGGTCACAACAAATGACAGACTTTCGGCCATCGAGCTCAAGTTAGAAAGCATCGGTGCGCTCCAGAAGAATATCAGTGCAAGTCAAGACAAAATAACGGAACTCGAAGCGAATGTTAGAACTATTACAAAAAAGCCTCGATGAATTAAAGAACAGAGATAACGAAAAACATTGGACATTCTTGAAAAGATAGTCGTGAATGACGTCCTGAAAGAAATTTTGAACGTACAGATATCAGGTATTGAAAGAATTCACCGACTCGGAAAAACGATTGGAAACGAAATTCGGCCGATTATCTTTAAACTACTGAACAGCAGAGATAAAACAGTGATACTAAAAAAACTGCGTGAAACTAAAGGGTACCAAACGTTTCTATAAGCGAGGACTTTTCTCGCCCCGTACAGGAAATACGAAAAAAAAACTGTGGAACAGTACCAGAGCAAACCGAGATAGTAAAGATAAGGTCTTCCTTACTTATGATACGGTCAAAATAAACGGACAAGTGTAAGTGTTGGACGAGGCAAAGAATGATAAAGTTCCCATGGTTGAAAAAAAACGCGGTAACGGACCAACACTAGCATATGACCATGCACTGAGATCAGCAGACGACCATGAAATAGCAGCCAAAATAAGTCATCTATATGAATGCAAGAAGCCTTTTAAAGAAAGTAGAGGCATTAAAATCTACTCTCTTGGAATTTGAATCTCTCAAAGCTACAATAACTGAGACATGGTGAAATCCTCAAATACTCGATAGCGAAATTGTCCCTCCAAACTACGTCTGGTTAGTGAAAGACCGAACATCTAGATGTGGCGGTGTAGCAATCCTTTTAAAGCAAGGTAGCCCTTATGCTCTTTTGCCTGACGTAAAAGAAGTTGAGACTCTTTGGTGTAAAGTGTACTTGGCAAATTATTCTGTCTTTGTTGGTGGGGTTTACCGGCCTCCCAACTCAGATCTAAAATATCTGTATAGCTTGTTCGACTACATGCACCAATATATCAACGGTGAAAGGATGATTATGATGAGAGATTTTAATGCAACTAGAGATAAACTAGGATTTGCTCCACCCAGGCACGTCTAATTCAGATGCTTTTCTTGACACTGTGTTTACATTTAACCTTACACAAATCGTTCAGGGAGCCGAACCCGCGTGCAGAGGTCGTCTTGTATTCTACTAGACTTGGTATTTCTTAGTGACCATTTTCCCCAAGCCCCAAACAGATGTAGATGTGGTGGATAGCATATGAGATCATAAAACAATCGTATGTGCAATACCTGCACGCGCTTCTGTGCCCTCTCATGCTTGTACTACCTATGTCCTTTATTTGAACGATTCAAATGATGCAGCTGTCCTAACTTACCTTGCGCTTGAATTCTGCGGCTTTCGCGAAATGTGTGATTGTAATTCCTTTAGCATAGATAATCTATGATACAGGTTCAAAGCAATTGTAAACCATTGCATTACCCATGGTTCGTCCAAACAAAAATGTAAAGTGATAATAAAACATAACCCATAAATAACCAATGAGATTATCCACCTGAAACGTCGAAATAAACGCCTTAGGAAGTCATCTAAAAAGTATCCCATTACAGACTGCAGAACAACAAATTACAAAACAAAGCTTGCGGAACAATCGAGTGTGCTTACAAAGTACACTTGAAAATTAAAGAAGCTAAACAAAAGTACAACAACGCTGACCCTTCGCGGGTTTTCGCAAGCATCCACCCGAAACTTTAGGAACCACATTAACCCAAAAAAGTCAAAAACCGCTAGTCTGAGACTCTCAGAGAAACAGAGAATGGCAGATGAATTCAACAGCTACTCTGAGTCCGTTTATGACGGCTGACAACGGCAACACAGTTTCCTTTCTAACTCTAAATAATGACTCTGAAGGGCTAAGAAGCCTAACAGTCACTGAGCCAGTGTTCTCGCATATTACTGCTTAACTGGAACACGCACAAAAAAGTAATGATTCTGACGAAATTCTAAATATGTTCCTAAAACGGTATGCCGAATGGATTAGTAAATATTTAGCACTAGATTTTAACAGGTCTCTAGCTGTTCTTCTGTGCCAACTGAGTGGAAAATTGCAAAAGTTGTACCTATTCACATGTCCGGCGAATACTCATTGGCCTCAAACTATAGACCTATATCTCTTACATGCGCGTGCTGTAAACTCCTCGAACACATCATCCTCTAATTCATGACGGTGTTTATTGATAAACACAGTATCTCATGCGTGCAGCAGCACGGCTTTAGGAGTGAACTATCAACTGTTACGCAATTGGTTGAGACTATCCATGACCTCGCGACGGGTATAAATAATAGAAGCCAGATAGATGTAATATTGTTAGACCTATCAAGAGCGTTTGACCGTATTTCACACGTCAAACTTCTTAAAAGAAACTTGCACATATCATGGGTGAGGGTCCTATAGTATCGTGGATAGAAGATTACCTAAAAAATCGACTTCAGTTTGTATGTTATGAAGGGCACGTCTCTCGACCAGTCAAGGTACTGTGTGGTGTCCGGCAAGGCACTGTTTTGGCATTACTCCTGTTTCTTTTCTATATAAAGGACATTTTTATTGGTATCCATGCAAATATAAAACTCTTTGCCGACGACTCTATTGTCTATCGTGAGATAACAAGACAAGCTGACCAAATTCTTCTAAACGATTCACTAAAAAAATAACCGATTTGTGTGATAACTGGCAAAATGGATCTAAATTCTGACAAAACCGTTACTATGTGCCTAACGAGAAAAAAGAAGAATATTTTAGAGTTTCCATAGAGTGTTAATGGTGTAAACTTGCGCAAGGTCATTGAACATAAGTATCTTGGTGCCATATTAGCAAGTGACCTGAGCTACAACGCACAAGTTAAATATATAACAAACAAAGTCATGGAAAAATTATTCTTTCTGAAGAGAACGTTAAATTATTCAATCTTTGAAATAAAGCTTTTAGCGTACACATCTCTTGTGCGTCCAGTACTAGAATACGCAAATATATCCTGGTTCCCACATACGCAGAATAATGTAAGTATTATAGAAAGTGTCCAGAGAAAGGCAATCAGATTTGTTTATCACAAATACAGTCGTTTCGATTCACCAACAGAATTACTAAAGAAAGATGGTTTATTGACTATCGTTGATAGTGTGAGAATCGGTCGACCGAAATTTAAGTTCCTCCTTTCACACGATGCATTTAAAATAGATAAAAACAAGTACGTTAAGCGATCGGAAGCGAGAGCCACTATAGACATAAACATAGCGACACACTCGTTGAGTATTCCTTCCATAACAACAGTTTTAAATACTAATTTTTTCCTTCAGCCATAAGAGACTGGAACAGTTTAGACAGACACTATTTTTGTTGTACAAGTATTGAATTGTTTAGTGATGCAGTTGAAAAACAACTACTTTGTAAATTTATGAATTGATATGTTTTCTTTTCTGTTTCAGGAATGACGCGATATTTTTGCTTTTCCATTTGTATTGATATTTGCCTCTTGACGTACATTTTGTTTGTCCCAATTCCTGCAAAAACCCCAATGGGGTTCGCAGTATTATGAAACAAATAAATAAATACTAACGATAATTAGCCAGGTGCTTGTAATTCACGTAATTGCGGAGAATATCGCCCATGAATTAGAGCTATATATATACGGACCAACTCAACTTTCTCACGTCATGCCGCCGCGGTGGCGCACCTGTTGGCACTGCGCATGAGCAGTGCCCGCACCTGGTGAGGACATACGCGGGCTTGTTTGTAAACAGCGTGCTGTTGTATAAGGCGGTGGAGTGTCAACGTGACTCCTCTCTCGTGCATCATTCGTTGCGCATGGATACACATTTTCTGTGCACGTGAGAACTGCACGTGGTGTTTTTCGCTTGCAAACCAGTTGCTCGTAAAAGCAATATCCCTAGGAGACTGCTAAGCCCACCAGCATCGAACGATTTGGGTGTTTAACAGCGTCCTATAGGGTGTTGCTTTAGCTAGCCATGCGGCAAGCTGCTTCACACCCTGAAAGGTGGAACCAACTTGTCCCGGCGCTGCTGCTCCAGGACAAGCTGGTTTACAGCCCTGGGACAAGCTGATCTACCGCCTTGTGTCAAGCTGATTTACGCCCTTAAAGGTGTAAACCAACTTGTCCCAGAGCTAACCACGGGGCAACACCCGGGGGGGGGGGGGGGGACACTTTGAAGGGTGTAAGCATTGTTAGTGCGTAGCTCCTTCAGGACGAAATGTCGTCTGCCACTCTTGAGTCTCACATGAGGCTCTTTACGAGTATTTCCTACCACACCCTACCTTTTTCGTGTTGTTGTTTACTTTGGACTAAGGAGTTCTCGCAAAAAGAACTTCTCGCATTTATGTTAAGTTAAGGAAAAAATAGACTCTAAGGCCCGAAAAAAGCTGAAAAGCTGGTTAGTCACGCCCAAACTACAAGTCCCGAGTGTGGTCATAAAACGTTCCCGAAGCAACGTCTCTGCTCTCCGGCGGACGACCATACCGAAATGGACTGGTTTGCTCGGCTTTCTACCGAGGTCCGTGGTCGTGACCTCTCAGGCTTTTCGTTTCAATGGACACGCAGCCGGGCCGCCTTCGGCAAATCTGCCGGGAAAGTGGGACAAGCTTGGCGGGCATCGTCGTCGTCGTCCCGTTACTGCAGCCAAGGCCAAAGCTAGTCTCGAGGAGCATAAAGAAGAATACGAAAAGAGAGAAAGAGAAAAATATAGAAAGAAAAAAAGGCCAGTGGGCGGAAGGAGCATGCCATAGACAAACAGGAACAATGGTTCATCGGACACGATATTGAAACGGGCAAAGCGTGCGCGTGTGGTATAGTATGTAGTCTTTAGCGTTTGCAGCGATTCGACCTTGATCACGTTCACGAACGTATATCTAAACAGATCGGGGCAGGTGCGTGTTGCTGCCGTCTGGACACCAGCGTTGAATTTTGAGCCATTGCGCTGATAGCTGCATTGAGTAGCTCACGGGGGCCCCTGCTGCACACAGTTCGGTGTTATTGTTGTTATAACAAAAAATTCAACGATAGTATCTGACAGCTTAAGAAAGGCTGGGCCTGGCGAGTCCCCATCATCGTTTCATCTCCGTGTATAGCCAATGATATTGAAGCATGAGTCGATAAGAGCGCAAAGGAACCAATCACGGAGCAAGAAACGTGAACACAATAAACCCGATCTGTTTACATACGTTCGTGAACCTGCGTTTCTGATACCGTCGGTAACATAAGGAACACTATTCTTCTGAAATTTTGTCTACCGCAAAACTCTGAACTCGAGAATATAAAAACCACCCAGACGTTGAAAATGGCCTGTTCTGGAATTTACGGCTTCATTGTTCACTACTTAAATATATATATATATATATTTGTGTATGTGTGTGTGCGTGTGTGCGTCTGTTAAAGGGAACATAGATATCGCATAGCGCTCGATCATGTAAATCGCTACAGCCTCGGAGGTGGTGTGGATGAACCTGGCTTTTCCGAGACAACCAGATTTGCCTCTACTCTCTTGCGATAGACGCAGAGGTGTCAGAATGATTCGAAAGAGGCGGAGGGGGGGGGGGAGGAGGGTTTCCTCCTTCCTCATATTGTTCACTTATATTCTAAAAATCACGCCCCCTCCCCCTGTTCCGACGCTACTGCCTACACGTTCATGCCACCCAATAGTGGCTCCGTGCGAAAGTGCACAAAGGATAGTACGCGGCCGAGCATCCCGATTTTACACCATAATGAAGTAACTAGACATAATTTAATTGTTCTAATCCGTAAAAATTCTATTTGCACATCTCATAAAAGCTAGAGCTTCAGAAACGAGTAGAACCTCAGTAGCAAGCATATAAACAAAAATACTGTTTTTTTTTTGTTTTTTTTTTTGTTTCTGTGAGTTGAAGAGAGAGAAAAAAACAGTAGCTGAATATCTAATTCTTCCGTACAATCAAATAGACCGTTTGTTTTGCGGGAAATACTAACATGTAAAACTGGGCCATTTTTCTACAAATGTTTACAATCCAAAAGTGTAGGCCCGATACGTACCCCTAACTCAGAGACTCCTAATCGACCTGGAATTTCTTACCCCTGCACATAAAAAAACTACTACCAGCACTCCTTTAACCTTCTGAAGGTTTTCACGCTTATAGAAACCTGTACTCACAAAAGAGCATGGACAAGAACGTCACTAGAGAGCAAAAAAAGAGAGTAAAATTGTACGAATCAGGAGCCTTCACGTGAGTCTACACGCAGCATTCAGGACATTTTCAGACCTTGCAAACACCTGGGAGCTCAACTGTTTATAACAAACTGAAGATATTTTCGATGAAGGGATCATATATATAGACACGGCTTTCATTCCAAGAAATGTCTAGGCATTAACGCGCAACTATTGAACATAAAAGCACATATCGCCGACTGGATGACAGTAGGTTAACCCAGTGAAGGACTGTACGTCCATGAACGTAAACTATTTTTATTGCGTTATTGTCGTCCTCGATCACAGAAGCGGGGAATTGTTCTCAAGACACGTCAAACTGGCCTGGAAAAGAATACGGGTGCATGAGTTTCTTGATCATCCAATTTATCGAAGCAGCACAAGAAAAAAAGGACTCCTTATAAAAAGCTTGGTTCTAAATACAACGGACTCAAAATCTCCCGACCAAAGGTCAAGACTAAACAACCACGGGGATCCGTGTACCAGTGGGGGACCTCGCAGTCTCGCGAGGACCGAGCGCATCATCGAGGCGAAGAAGGCGTGTCGACTGCCATCGGTCCGGAGGAGCGAAGGGAGGCTCGGGTCACGTGGTCGAGGTCAGCGGGGCTATTAGGCGTCCTCGACTTTTGTTGCATCGAGAATAGAGCGACCTTCGAAGCGTCCCAGGGCCCAATTCAACGTCCATTGGCCCGATTTTTGAGGCCGCCGTTCAGGACTCGGAGACCCCGTCCAAGACGTCTCCCTCGGTGCTCGTTGACGACGACGGCGCACACGCCGCTGGCGACATCGGCGGCTCAATTATTATGAGGTTCCTACGGGATTGCTGAAGTAGACACTAAACTCGGTCCCTAGTGTCGCCCCCCCCCCCCCTCCCAATCGACTTTTAACTTGCTGCTTCTTTACTTCTTTTATCCTTTGCTTTTGTAGGGCTCAGTTGGCCCGTGCCGACCCCGTTTCCTGGCAGGAGGGTTGTGAAAGGCAGTTGACGGAGCCTAATTTGACGAAAAGAAATGAGATGGCACATCGTCGTGCGCACAAACCCGTGGGCTTTTCTATATTTAGCGCAATGTCGACAACCGCGAAATGGTTGTTCTCCAAGGCTCGATATCGGTCCTCTTAGGCTGAAGATCCATTTGGCGTTCGTCTCAGTGTAAGCGGCATTCCTATGAGCCTCGTTACAAGAAGCCTGGGGCAAGTTAGATTGCCAATCTAACGTCATTAGCTGTCAATTGAGATTGACTGTGTGCGTCACAGCTTCCTGGATGACGAAAGGAACGTTCTTTTTTTTCATAATTACAGTCATCAGTATAACAAGAGCGGCGCATCAGTTCAGCTCCCGAATGATCGGCGGTTCAACGTGGTCCACTATAGCCCTCTTCTATACGCTCTTGCAAAAAAGAGTCAAGGACCTCCCTGAGTTTAGAGGGTACCGCGGTGCTGGCCCCCGAACATGAACGTATTAGCTCGTGCTGTTTCACTCTCTGCACCGACATCTCATCATCAAAAAAGTCTGTCGAATCCGGTTTATTTATGGATTACTTAAGGGTCATGTTTAGTGTGCATTTCCGCTAATTTCTAATCATGAGCCAGTAACATATAATTAAATTGCACCCCGCTTGTTAGTCCGGTGTCAGTGTCCAGCCTTAAGGGTTATTTCATTATTTTCCTTTCAAACTAAGAATTCCCAAACCCGTTCTAACGAGGGCATTCACAAGAATGGTTTTGCAGCGTAAGCTAAGAAGTGTAAAGATTAGTTCCTTGGTACGTTTACGGATTATGTGAAAGTATTAATGCTTGAAGTATAAACTTTCTGCAGTTTCAACAAAGACAAAAATAATAACCATCTGCTTCCTCTAATTAGCAGATGGAAAACTAGCAAAGCAAACTTAGAGAAGGTATTATACTTTTATGGCATTGAAGTTAAATAATTTCTTAATACTTCTCACGGAGCCAAGGTCGTGTAGATACTATCATGGCTATGTTGCAAACAAAACAACGTTATCATATATATTGTAGAAAACTTGGCATTCACGATTTTAAGTCCAGTATTAACACTAAAGCTAGGGAAGTTAACAAGAAAAATATCTATATATTTTGAAACGCAGTAACAGGAATTCAAAATCATTTGGGAAGTTCTCACACTATAGCCTCACCGTCCGTCAGCACTGTAGGGCCTATCTTCCAAGTAAAAACCCTGCATATATGCCCGGATTCTTCTAACACTTTGTTAGCCAGTTATAGGGTCTCTCACTTGCCTCATCCGTTTTCAATCCCATAAAACTCAGTAAGAAATGCCCCGTAATGTAATTTCACAAGTCATCTTCGAAAACAGTTCCTCGGCATGTTTCTCTTTGTCATCATCCTTCATTCTGCCACAAGAGTCACGGGCCCAGACTACCGGAAGAGCAGCCACTCGGGCCCTTCTTGGTTCCGTCCGTCGAGACGACGCGCTGCATATGGTCACTTCCTCGTGGTGCTCTTTGTCGCTCTATCTTTGTCTTGACCCTTGGAACAAAGCGTGGAAATGCACGAGTCGCTCGTGCATTCACCGCTGCTATCAAAGCCGCCGAAGCGGACCGCGGTACCCGCTTTCTCTCTTTCAGAGTCTTTGGACCGCGCCACAGCGGGCATCAAGTGGTTGAATAATGAATGTACAACAAAAACACTACCTTAGTTTATACTACGTACGGTCTGAAAAGGCTGCGAGGGCTACGCTGTTTATAATATCTCGAGGTGCTGCTTCCGCTGGCTGGCGCGATGATTGCCATAATGACAGTGGTCGCCCAGCAGCTTATGCGCCGCTGCCGACAGCAAAGAGCAGCTGAGAAGGGCTGTAATTGTCTCAATCGTCAAAAACAGCACTCACGTGTTAGGATGACGGATAGTATGCTTGCGTTGCGGCTGAGGAAAATGCCTTTACTAACCGCGGCTAGACTACAATTGATTCTAAGCTACACGTTAGAACTGAAGAAGCAAAACCTTAGAGGAGCCATAACACGATTTTTCTATTTTCGGTAAATACTACTTAGAGTCACACCCTAACGTTAATAACTGAATGAATAAACTTGCCTTCGTTTTTCTTTATAGGCAATGGCAGTTGCCAAAAAAATTCGGATAAATATGAGCATCTTTGATTCCCTTCACTCGGAGCCAGAACAAGCAGTCACGTGGCCTGGTGCCTATCGTATGCCGCCCGTCAATCATACCCACGCGCTGGGGTTGGCAAAGTACAAAACGCGTGCTGAGCTCAGGCGTGGTTATAGAGTTCGGCTATTCTCATCACCGCAGTGGTTGGACACGAGCCACTAGGTGAGTGTCCTCCGAGGCATTGATTGTTACGAGGCGAAGTCGAGTGAACACGCAGTTCTCGTGTCCAATCCTTGAGCCGCGCTCGACTGTTGCCAGGCGAGTGGTTTCGACCCTACGATTACGTCATCAAGCTTTCAGGGCAAGACTGAAAGAAATAGTCCCCTTCTATCCTCGAAATTTCACCACGACAAAGAAGCTTCTGAATCAATGGCAGTCTGTGCGAGTATACTTGGGCCAGACTAGGACCAGTACGCCTCTGCAAAGTAATGAACATTCCAACCCGATATGTTTCATGACCACTTTAATCTGAAGGGTTTTTTGTTGTACCAAGTTTGTGGAAATTTAGGCGTTTATTGTTATTTCTTATTGTGTGTCTGCTTTTTGAACGTGAGACAACGTCAATCCCTTGCTTCTTAGAGGTTTGCTCCTACTTGTATGCACGTTCGTATTTTACAATACAACAGTAGTTTGCCTGTCTTTCAAACATTTCCGCAACAATCCTAAGCAATTCTTAGGTTCTATACTGTTTGTGTTTTGCTTCGGGCTGACCAGAAGTTAATCTCAAACTAAAATTAAGTTGATTGTAAATTATTGTTTTTTACCCTTGCAAGTTACATTATTGAATATTTAGTAATCAACAATCAAACATGTCCCGTTCATGCTCTTCTAACACACCGTGTCTTCCTGCGTTCTTCGGTAATCTGGGTTTCCACCTTCGGTTTTCTGGCTTCAATCGAAAGGAAACAAAACGCCTGGCAACTCGTGTAACATTCTTTCCGTTCCGCGCGTTTCAAAAAACATTTATTCCTTAACAGATTACGAAGCCGATACGTATCCTTAACATTGCCGCCTTTTCCTCTAAAAACCAGATGGAATAAACGTTGCTTCTTAATTCCGCGGTCTCACGAGATAACCGGCGAGCCATCATCGCCCGTCCGGGAAAGGTCGGAGCTATTTTTCCGAGTCATTTATGCCTGGCCGTCACGACGTCTCATTAATGCGCGTGCTTCGAGACGGCGCTCACCTGTAAATATATCCGTGCGGGCCGCGCTTGCTCGCTCGGCCTTGACTGTCTTTCCTCGGGAAATTGCTCAGAGTGGGACGTTTCCAGAGCTACGGTAACATATATACGCGGGGACTAGGCTCCTTTCGGCCCTAAGCAGACAGTGCGGCGGGAGCTACACGCTCGGCGCGCCGATCAACCGCCTTCCATTTGTCACCTGGCCACGCTTTCTGCGCGTGGGTATAAGTAGGAACGTGATCACGCTGCGAAAGATAGACGTAGTACGACTGGTCCAACGAGAGAGTAGCTTCCTCCACACTGTCAGCTTAGGGGTGAACGGAGTATAGGTACGAGCACTTTATGCACTTTTCAATTCGTTCTGATCGAGGTACAGGTGGAGGTGATGGGGATTTAATGCAGCCATCGGGGCTGCCTCGAACGGGTCTTGAGAGCGGGAATTAGAAAAAAGAAATGCGGTGTGTGGGCAGAAAAAACAAGAGCTAGAGAGATATTTGTCATGCTTTTAAGAACGGGTATTTGGTGAACTTTTTGACTTTGGGGCGAGCAAACGAGACATTTCAGCCGTGACCACATCTGACTAGCTGCCGACCCGTTGTGTGTTTTATATATTCCTCGGTCGTTTAATTAATCGAGGACGACTAGTTGGTGCTTCGGTATTTGGGTTAATACCTTAGCGTACCTTTTAGTTCTTGCTGCATCATTATCAATCTGTAAGCCTCGTGGTATCATGGTACCCAGGCGTCTTTTGTAACGTTCTTCATCTCAGTATTTCTGAGCAGCTCCGCGGGATGCATGGTTGAGGTGGCTTGACTTTCACTCTTTGGGGTCGGACGTCACCCGACATAAAAAGTATTCCCCTTGCAGTCGGGCGTCAGGGCTCCCCGATACACTCATTTATGCATTGAGGGCAATTGTCGCGACCATTGCGACTGGCGCGTCCGTTGCAGCTTTGTTCTGATTGGCGTAAATATTTATGGTTATTGTTTTTTTGCGTTTTTTTTTTGTTGTTGTTTTTTGCTGGGTTAGCGGAGTTTTGCGCGCACTTTCACAAATCGTTTATTTTGGCTGCTTTTTCTCCGTTCAATTTTTTGACAGAAAAAGATGTTAGCGGTTTGAAGTAACGTAAAGATAATTGTTACCAGAAAAGACACCTACGACCCTAAAGAGGCATCTGGAAGTTTCTGCGATGAATCCTCAGATAATAATTGGGGCATCTCTGAGAATGTAGTATTGAGAAGGAAAGTACGGGGTCGCCGCTGGACTTCCTTCACGATGCAGACCATGATTTTGAAACTTCTCATTTTACGGTTACACAAAGCTGGGGACGATTTCATGCCAGTCACTCTCCCAATCTGGCAGGACATCAGGTGATAATAACTCACGGCACTTTAGGAGCGTTATTTGATAGGACGCGGAAAAAATAACCCTGTGTCAAAGACTAATTCTAAGGTAAATGGCTGACCAGGCCGCCATTCTTCTATATGTTCACCCAGGCATTTGGTATAAAGAAAAATACAACACTCAGCGAAAAAATCGCAAAAAGTTCGAGGATCGACTAGGAAGATTCTTATAGATGCAGTTTTTCTCAAATTAATTTATCATTTATATGATAAATATTTTTTTCTAGAACTATTTCGTGATTGTTTTTAGTCTAAAATAATTCGGACACGAAGGCCAACAAGGGAAAAAGTTACATGACCGCATAACGTTTAAAGATGTTGTTTTTTTTCGCGAGAGCTTGGAAAGGCATTTTGCAGAACCACGTTCTCGAGCTTCTTCTGTCTTTTGAAGCGCTACATACAATTTGTAGATTGAAGCATAAACAGAAGCGTTTGACGAACCCAGGCGCGATAAAATAATTCATTTAATAATATTAACTTTTTCATTGCGGTTGTCAGCAACAGTCAGCAACATTGCGATTGTCACTTTTGTAATTTGTTAAAATCAAAATCGAAAACATCCCAACAGCATACCCGAGGGAAAGATCAGACTTAAATAGGAGCCCATTGCAAATATAAATTTTGGGTCAACATTGAGGAAAACTCGTGCCTCTTCTCTCTTCTATCATTCTTTTTTTTTTTTTTTTTTTGCTGAGCGCGTAATTTATTTATAACTGAGGTCAAGAGCTTAACCCATAAAAGACTTAACTGAGGTTCTGAATTCCAAAATTCTGCGTCTGCTACGATACTAAGAGTGCAGATCGTAGCTTCATAAGTCAAAGGTTAATTTAAAGAAGACATTTCTTAGAAATACTGCCTTTAACAGTAGGGAATGACTCTTCGCTCAGGTTTCTGGGAAGTAGACGCTTAGATTACGTAGGGTGTCGGGCAAGTGCGACAATGTCACACATGCTTAGCAAGTGACGAACTTAGCGAGCTACTCCGTGCTCAGCGAGTTACGCCAGTGCGTAACTCGCTAATGTATAGCAAGTGGTTATGATGTGAAGCGTGTTAGCCTCTTACTACCTAGAACAAAGGGTTTGTCTATAGGCCGTTTATTTACCATATTTGTTTGTTTTTCCCACGTTACCATCGGGAACCTTTTAAGCTCGAGGTTGCAGTGAACACCGCGAAAGTCAAATTTTGAACACGCGCTCCCGAAGAAGACACAAAGATACACAAGACACAGTGCCATCTCCCCAGTATGGCGTGAGCTTCTGTCCAGTAGGCCGTTTGGCTTACGTGCTTCCTCTGCAATGTCCCATATATTACCGCTCTAGGGATTCGACTGTCACGCGAAGGGAATAGACCAAGTCCGCATTGCTCATACATCACACGAAAGGCACCATACGTTTGCTGGATGACATCGGCGGACACGCCTCAAGTACCTTCGAAGCTTCATACGTGCATGCTTTGAACACGTCTGCAGACAGGGATTGTGTGACCCATGTGACAGTATCCTTCGTACAAGGAAGAACCACGCCTCCAACGGTTTCTGTAGACTCGTTTGTATGATGTATATCAGCAGGGTAACCGGGGTTCTCTCCTAGCTGGAGACACGATGAAGAGCACGGGTGCAAGATCAAAGTCCTAAAGCATGGAGGTAGGAAGCTTTTGAGGTCACGTGACCCCACCAGAGGTGAAGCCAGAAGTCCCCAACGATGACCAAAACGAGCTGTGGCTTTGGTCATCGTTGGGCGAGTGTCCCTCCACATTTCTGGCTTCGGCTCTGGTGGCGTCATGTCGCCAACAGAAGCTTCCTGCGTCCATGTCCTAAAGTGACTTCACCCGGTCGTTATTAGGTCGTGCGAAGGAAGCGACTTCCAAATCGCAACTCTGAATTTCCTCGTGTATTATATCTGTAGAGAGAGGATACATAATCCTGTCCCTACTGTACGAGCGCTAGAGGATCGCTGAAAGGCTCTGAGTGATGAATTAATAAAGAAAACACCCTATTCACACTTCTTTCTTTGGCAATAAGAGCAATCGAAAACATTCGCCTTAGAATTTTGTTGGCCGCGTTCTTATGTCGCTTCCTTTTTATCTCACCAACGTTGGAACCTTTTTTTTTTCAGATTTAGCGTTTTTTTTTTTTAAACCAAACTAGCAAAGGGGATCTGGTGTACTCCTGCGAAACACTGAGGATTCATTTCGACCACTGAAATGCAACCGAAATCTCAGTTACACAGTACCAGATCCCCCTTGTTAAGCCTCCATCAGATGTGCCGGCACCACGGCCGCGATTCGATCCCGCCACCTAAGGATCCGCAGGCCGTAGCTTTACCTCTGAGTCAGCAACATTGTGGATACTTATAGGAAGGTTATGTTCCGTGCAATGTTTTATGCAATAAACCGTTTCAAGCAATTTTAGGAGGAATTAAAAAAATAACTTAACTTATTTCTATCTGTATTCCAATTCTTGTATTTCCCTCTCTTTGCCTGCAAGCCCGCCTGCCACGCGCGTTCGGCTAAATAATCCTTCTTAACGGAGTCCTACCCATAAAGATCCATCTGCTCTTCCCGGGTCGCGAGTGGGCGAGGTCAACCCGAAAACCTTCAATGGAACGTGGTCGTAAAGAGCGCCGCGTGACCGATAAGCAGTCAGACAGGCTCCGAATTCCGGGACAAGGAACCCCGTCGAGCCCTCCTCCGACGAGGGCTCGTCGACAACAGGTGAGGAGGCAGACAGCTGTCTCCCAGCGAGGACTGGAACGGAATCTTGGGTCCGATTCAGGTCGACGAGCGGCACGTCGGTCGCCGCGCCGCGGTCGGGGTCCCGCCGAAACCAGTTGCTCTTGTCGCGTTGGTGTGCCGGAGACCGCGTTGATAAAGTATGAAGGTCCGCCGCATTAGTCGAACATCGGAGCTTCACAGACGCTTGCCAAAAGTTCGTAGGATCAGCGAATTAGCCAACCTCGGGGTTCGACAAAAGTTCGCCAAAGTTCAAAGCTCCAGCGAACCAGTCCAACCTCGGGGTGCGACGTCAAACCTCTGAGTTTCGGCTCATTCGGCGAACCTTCGAACGCCTGGCAAAATTCGACCAAGTCCGACTCTTTAAGAGCGTTGCCCAGCTTCTACACAATCATTTCCAAATTTCGCGAAATCATCTTAATTGTTGTATGTTCGAAATTTTGCACGATATATAACTGTTAAATTTTGCACCATATAAGTGATTTTGTAGTTTTGCACAATATAAAAGTGTACAAACTTTTTCAAAATATAAAAAATATCAAATTTCACAAAAATAAAAGTTTTTTTTTCTAGTTTCCATTATTTTAAAGTGTATTATATATCGTAGAATATGCAAGTGTTTTAGATTTTACACAATAAAATGTTTTCTTTGTTTCACACAACATAAAAGTGTTTTAACATTTTCACGATATAAAAGTATTTAAATTTCACACAAAATAATCGTGTTTTATATATTACACCATATGAAAGCAGACATGCTGACTTTAATTAAAGTCTTTCGTTTGTTGACGTGAAACAAGGAGCCCTATTAATAATGCACTATTCCTCCGCCAGGTGACGTAAGCTTTTCTTTGATTTCAGCGCATGCGCATAATAGTCGGAGTTCTGTCAAAACTGGTGTCGAACTTCGCGAAGTCGAACCTGGGCGACCTCAAGCTTCGGTAGGTATATTGCCCCCTATACTTTGTTTCACCTGACTCAGCCGACGCTGCGAGCTGAAGGAACCAATCAGCCAGCGTCAAAAGTGCACCATCATGGTGTTCGTCATGTTTCTGCACGTGTTCTATCATCGCTGAACCAATCATAAACAAAAGAGGCTCAGTGCCTTGCGCATTTTATGCGGATTGACTGGTCCCATTAGCTCGTAGCGCTGGCTGCGTCTGGACTTAAGCTGGAACGAATTATAGCTCTGATGTTTTCTGCCGACCGTGGTCTGAGAGCGAGGAAATTGTTCGCATCCGTGCCCCACAAAGGGATTCTTCCTCGTTTTAGGGATGGATTGCCCTAACTGACCCGATCATGCCACTGTTTCTGAAATTTAAAGCGACTGCGTAGTGCGTTCACGCAGACTGAAACTGAACGTGCGTCTATAGTTGTATGTACGTAGAGCCTGCGGGAAAATAAAAACCAATAAGAATGATATATGCAAGAAGCACAGCTAATGAAGAGGTAAAAGACATTTTGAACGCAAAATGTGACCTCTACCATAAGATTCGCGCATGATGATTGGCATGTTAAGTGTTCCAGTATACCTATTTTAGAAAACAAAAATGTTGTCTGGAATATGTCTTTTTCACCATTGTGTTACTGGGAATCAAAGTCACATAGTAAGTAGTTTTGTGTATTCAAAACAAACTGAATTTAATAACAGTGATCTACTGACCTGGTTGCTTGTTTAGGGCACCACCACTGTAGCACCACATTTTATCCCTCCCCCGCGCGCTGTGCGGGTTGCCAACCCTCTTCCGAGTCAAGGCTGCTTTCCGCAGTGGCGAGTGTTGGCGGCCGCTAACAGTTGTTTGCTGCACATCACATGGAAAGGAAGCACTTCCTTCCCTGTGATCCGTATGAGTTCAGTGTAAGTTCCGTGCAATCACCGGTAAACTTTTTTTGGGCGTACGTGTGTTTTGTTTTTCTAGACTGAAGCCGGGGTCGCACTGCTAATACATCATGCGAACGACAGTCTTCAAACAGATTCGAACGCTGAGTCACCGCGAGATCCGTGCTTCGAATGCCACATGGCAATGAATTCAAGGGGAATCTCGGCACGCGGCATTCGATCCGCTGATATTGCGGTGACTCGTGTTTGCAGGCTGTCTTTTGTGTGATGTATGAGCAGTGGGACTGGGACCCCGGCATAAAGGGGCACGGAAACAAAACGACGTGAGCGCATGAGCTCTCTGCCCCTCGCTTCTAAACCTCGCTGCTCAAGGTCGGCCAGCGAGAATCGCAATGCGTATCGCTCTTTGTGACGTCAATCATGTCATGCACGGTCAAGGGTACTGTAGTGGCGGGGGGATCGGTGGCCGAGAGGGCCAGGGCGCACACCAGCTCGGAGCACGTGGAGAGAAAGCTCGCACTGTAGAACCCAGGGATCCTGGGTTCCTACACCTGCCCGTTTCGATCTGGATGAGCATCGTACCGGCGTGCGGTCGTGTATCACTACTGCGTGGTGCACGTTAAAGACCCCAGGCTAGCGGTTGCACTGCACTGGCTAAATTTCTCATCTACAGCTGGGACACTCGTCGCCCGTTGAGGCAGACCAAGTTCTAGGCTGTATAAACATACACACAACCCAAATTTTGTTATTGTAGTGGCGAGCCTTGGCGCTTGGTGGCGGCAACGCGTGACAATCTCGCCAAGTAGTAATATCCGAGGACTGTACGTTCGATGGCCTATATACATAGCTTGCCCGTAACGTCATTTGAGGCCATGCCGGTATTCTTTGTGTGCTACGAGCGTTCGGTTCACCGTGTTAGTTTCACACCGCAGAAGTAGGAGCTCGAGGGAACCAGTAAGTATAGATAACCGTCAGCACCAAGCAATGGCGACACTTGCAAGCAATGCACTATAAGGTAATCACGGGGTGCAATATTTGAGCGCTCTCTTCCGAGCGCCTCCCGAAGGGGGGGGGGGGCTATGGTTGGCCTGGCAGAGGTTCCCTTATCCTCAGATTAAGCTCCTATCTAACGTTTGCAAAGGACGGCGATCTTGATGGTGTGGATGCACGTTGCAGAAGCACTGTAGAACTGAGACTGCAGCCAATGCCACAACCACGAGAGCTCGAGGTCGCTGCTTTGAAGCGTTCTTCCGCAGTACGAGCGCTCCCGCTAGAAATGCGGGAGCGGGAGAAATGTCTCTGAAAGCCAGGAGCGCGGGCTAGCTCGCACTTGTAGCTTTGGCTGCAGTCTCAGCTCATAGGGGCCCTTCTGTTTTCCTCACTATGAGTAGTGCACGTCCTACCCACGTGGTTATGTTTTAGTTTTCGTAGTGTATAGAAGCTTGGGATTGCACGTGCTTGCACCAGCAGAGGAAGTTCAAGCAACCTGACTTGGGGTTGTGAAAAAATTCCACCAGGCCGCGATACCAAAACTTCTCGCCGAGAATAGTAAACGCGTTAGTGTTCTCCGCCAAGTCATATTCAGGACTATAAGTAACTTCACGAGCGAGCCATACCACCGCGAACTGGCGCTGTTTCTTAGCAACTTATTACGTTTCGACATACCAACGGAGCTTCACAGACTGCCACCGGACGCAATGTTGAAATCTGTTGATTCGTTTTAAAATTAGTTTTCTTAATTTCTCTGCCTGCAGCCCAGAAACACTAGTTTATGCTAGTGTTTCTTGGCTGCCGGTTCAACATAGACCCAATCTAAACAAACAAAATAAGTGCAAACATTTCTTTTCCGTACCCCTTTAAGGGTATGCTTTTGTGAACACTTCAACCGGGAACGCCGATAATTAATTCATTTGCTCGATGTCCGGGAAGCCAGAAAATGATGAGTCATGTTTGTTTAGTCTAAAAAGTGCTAGAGGCGTTGGAGTTCCAAGCACGTGCACGCGTTAGCTCAGTGACCCCCAATAACCTAGCTTAGGTCGTGGCTCGGAGTTGAAATGCAATGCCTGCCTCTTTGCTAGCTGGTGGTCTTCCCTTAAATTGTACGTATTGTCTTTCTGCTGCTGTGCGGAAGGTCAGATGATTAAAGCAGGCTCAAGAAAAAAAAAAGAGAAAAAAATGTCGCCCGATTTTTGTGAATACACGGTTCGTAAACATCTCGCGCTTGGGATTCACGTTGGATCCACCTTAACGGTTGAATGAGTACAGTTCAGTTCTGATAGGAGTGACTCGGCACAAAGCACATCTACACATTGAAATAAATGTTGCGTATTATCGTCCTCGAGAAGGAGTAAGAGGAGTTTTGTAGGGATCGAAAAAAGGGTTGTTCTCGATCATTGAGCACAATTCGGCGAAGTTTGGAGTATTAGATATGGCTCTTCAAACAAGCTCGGAACTTTCGCAGTCAGCCCCGGCCAGGTACAAACACGCTCCTCTGGAATCCGAGCAGATACAGAACCTGTTCGTTAGGAGCCATGGTGGGGACTTGGGAAATCTGGCGGAAGATATTTCGAGCACTTAAAAAGCAATAATCTAGTAATCGGGTGGTTGCATATACTCTGTGAGTGTACTTTTCATTGGCAATAAATAAGGAATTATTGTACCTTTATCTGGCTTCTTGCGTTATTTCACCCCCCCCCCCAATGGTACAGTATCATGTAATCGTAGTAATATTGGAACTTGAGAGTTATATTGGCGAAAACTTTATTTGGTATTTGTTTTGTATATTTTTCATATAGTATTGAATGTTGACAAAATATGCCGTTTATATTAAAGGCCTTGTTAGACTTAAGATTACGAAATCAAAATTCGTATCTCCACTTCCCAACCGTGCCCCTTTGTGAGTCAGTCCAAGTCGTACGACGTTAGCCATGATTACGCATCAACGAATGCGTCTTATTTGGGTTTCGTTACAAAGCGCGGAATGAAAACGACCCGCTCTGCGGAAATATGTCATACCGAAGGGTCGTATCATTTCTTAGACTATCGCTTTGTTTGCCGAACGAGGAACAATTGCTTTGCGTTTATGCATCAACTTCGGAGTTATCCGCGAAGCGTTGGTCCGTCAGAAACCGAGGTCGCACTCCTCCATCCTTCGCGACAGGCACCGCAAATGATGGTAAATTGTAGGAAACGAACAAAAGGACGCCTTTCCAGTCCATCTCCTTTTGACCTAACGACATCTTTGCTGCGAGCGAGGACGAGGTCGCGGCCTCCCGACCCCGGCTCAATGGAACCTGAGCCCCTTGGAAACCTATTAGGACCGTAAGGTCGGGCGGTCCTCCACTTTCGGGCTGACTCTTTATGACAAACCTCTTTGAAACGTGATGACATCCGTGACAGTTCAAAGCAAGGACGTCACCTCTCTGCAAAGTTGATGACTAAAAATTTGGCATTTTCAAAGCTAAGCGTTGTGCACTTGAGCTCGTGCTGAGTGCCAGTTTACAAACTAAAGATGTGCTTCTTGTCAAACAATATGTTACTTCCGCGGTTTAACACTGGCTTCCCATATTTTGTGGATAGTTTACTCGGCTGATCATCTGTCGTTGCAAACGGTTTCTTCCTTCTTTTTTTTTAAATAAAACGATGTACTATCGCATGTGACCAACACAATTAATATTATTCACGAACCAAAGCTCCAGCTACATATGATTGTTGCTTGTCGATCACTCTGGTGTGACCCATTTTGAAGTGACCACTGTTCCAAGGCAAAAGTATACAAAAGCTGCAAAACGAAACAAAATTTTTGAAAAGTTATCGTTTCGCAAAGTTTTGTTGAAATTTCGGAGATGACCCTTCAACTCTTATTGCTACGAAACTAGCACGAGGTGCGTGTAATGTCTATTCGTCGGTTCACAAAGTAAAGAACGCGTTTTTTAGCCTAAGTAGTAAGGTTCACTGACCCACTGCCAAATTCAGTCGTATGATCTCATCTCACACCATTTGTCAGCGAATGGCTGCACAGCGTTTCTTCTTTTGGATTTCCAAAAAGAAAGAATTTATTTACAATTTGGTGACTGCTAAGAATAATGAATATGACATTCCTTGTCACTAGTGAGAAGCCACAGATAGTCTTATTTTTGCATTAGTTTGTATATAATGCTGATTTATACTTTCTACGAACGCACGGAAGCCATCCTCAAAATCATATGCTTTAAAGATGGCGGCCGCGCCATGATGCATTTCGATTTCTAACAATAGTATCAATGGCACGCCTTTTCTTATACCTTTTCTCAAAGACTCGCAGTATATTTACATACTGCCTATTTTGATTAGCAATTTCAGAAGGTCAACAGAACGCTAATCGAAGTTCACATTGTTGTTACCCGCAAAGAGGAGTTTTGAGTGAAAATGAAATAAGAAATATTAAAGTTGGCTAGAAACCTTCATTCGCAGTACATTTATTTAAACAATTAGCATTGCTCCTATGTTTATAACAACCCGGAAAAAACAAAAACGCCCACATCTCTTTTGTGCTTTTTTCGTCCATTCTAGCACTAAACCTTCCAAATTACGGCACACGAGAGAAGCCAAATACGACGGGAAGAAAACGATACTGGCACTCCCTCTCCCATGCCCACTATCCCCCGTTAACTGCTCGGCACCCTCAAGAGAAGCGCAACGAACAAACAGAACCGACCAGATTCAACAAAACGCGCACACCACAGACAGAAGATTCCGCCCGGCGTAATTGGAGAGGCCCAACAGCGGAGCATCTTCTCCATCCAACGTGCGTGCGACGCCCCTCGCAAGGTCAGTTGGCTGCCTCGGGTCCACTTCCGCCATTCTACGCTCCGCTTACGATGGACCGCGGAGGATGCTGCGAGCCGGTCCAAGCCAATCCAATGCGGCGTGAGTGTCACATGACCTGCACGAGGAGCCCAGCGACTACTGATCTCCACTACATGGAGCTGGTTTGCGCATTGAGCAAGCAGGCAGGAAGCCACCGGATGTGAGCGGTTGGCAGGTTCTCCAACTCTTCCAAGCGTTGGTCCGAAACGTGTCGGAGGCGCTGGAATTCTGTTCAAAATGGAAACTTGGGCGTGTTTGTAAGGCATGATGATCAAAGCGTACAGCGCGCAAAGACAGGAGAGAAGAAAGAGGACAGACAATCACATGACTAGAACGAGATTAATTCAGCTACTGCGTTTTCTCTTCCTTCTGTTCCGTCTTTGTGCGCTGTACGTTTTAATCATCAGACGCTGGGTATGTTTTTCATATTATTTGAAAGAGAGCCTTCTTGTTCTGCAACAGCAGCGCTCGCAGACCAGAGAAGTCTCTCGGGAAGCTAGTTAATTTGTGAAAATATTGAGATTCCAGTACATCAAGTGCTCATTCTCGGGATGTAACGCTAAAAGGGATTATTAAATCCTACTTTAAAAAAAGACGCGAGAAAGCGCAAACTGTAACGTCGACTGAGCGCACCAAGAGGCCCAGCAGACGCCCGAACTCCGGGACGACCATTGAACTTCCGGTGGCTTGATGCAGCTAAGCTCCGTCCGACCCATTATCATCGGCAAGAAGGTTCGGTGCCTCCTTCTTATGGGGCCCATTTCTCACGTCACGAACAGGATTATTAATTGTCAGCGACAATTTCGATGGCGTCTGTAAAAAGCGATGGGAGCCCGTAGTCACCGCGTCCTTAAAGGTCGACGACCAGACGCGAGATTCTGCCGGGCAGAATATCTTCCTCAACATAGGGGAGGAGGAAACAGGCAACGGTGGACTGGGTAGAGGTGGGGAAAGGAAGAAGCGGGGGAAAAGTGGAGAGCGCGAACTGGTCGTCGATCTTTAAACCATCACCGTCAAAGTAGACAGTACGACATTCTTCTATTGTCATTAATGAAAGCATTAGAGCTCATATCATACTCAAGATGTCCTATCGAGCGTTTGGCCAATCCTGGGGGTTGATCACAACGACGCTTTTGGTCGCGCACATCGCCGATAGTAGAGATCAGCGGCTGCGACGTGCTGCTGGGCGCGTGTTCATGCGATACGTTTTGCACAGCGCCGGATCGGGCTGCGGTGAGATGGCTCGGGCAGCGTCCGTTGCGGTCCACGGTTAAGGCAAAACGGAGTAACACAGAGGGAGACCCCGCAGCGGCAGAATGCCGACCTCTCGGCGTGCGTGAACCGGCTGCTGCTGCTGCGGGGCGCGCGGCAGGCACGCCGATCCTCGTGGGTCCGGGCATGCCGACATTCCGGTTCTGCCGGCATCCTTGGCAGACTCAGGGGCGGCGGCTCCCCTTCCTTCCTCGGCCCGATCGCCGTGCTCCGTCTTCGGGGTCTCCCGGCCAACGGGACTGCTGCTGCGTGCCTCTCGCGACTGGTGCCGTTAATCCCTCCGTGGCTTCGCCCCGCGGCCAATGCGGAGGGACCGCCTTGCGTCACCCGTGCGCAGCGTTCGTGTGGCCGAGGAGCGCTTTATAGTGGGGCACGTGCCCCATGCAGCGTAGTCTCGGGAAAACAAAGCAAAAAACGAAGCAACGGGCCTGTGCTTCTTTGGGGCTTCGCGGTAGACTATACTATCGGCGACTATAAGGATTTCTATCTGTAACGTCACGACCAGGATTATCAATTGCCAGCGACAATGGCAAGGCTATGGGTAAAAAGCACGGTGTCATTCATCTTATCTCTATTAAAAAAAAAAAGTCCAACGCATCATATTCAAGATGTCATAGTAAGCGTTTGGTCAATCGTGGAAGGTCAACCACAATTCACGAAAAGTCAAATTTGGGGATTTTTAGAAGTGCCAAAACAACGAAAGGCATCTGGCACGCCCCGGTGGAGGATTGAGCTTCCGACCACCTGGATCTGTTCACGTGAAACTTTTTACCCGGCGCCTTGTCCGCAATAAACCTCTGTTGGATGTCGGGATGGCTGGCACCTCGGCCGGGATCCGAACCCGCCAACTGGGGATCCGTAAGGCACTCATTTTTCCCAGTCGGCGACAGGTCCGAAAATAGTAATTTTCTCCAAATAAGGATTAAAAGCTCAATTGCTTATTTTACTGAGTAAGTAACAATATACTCACACTGATCAGGTTAGGTTGATTGTTATTTTGGATATAAGCATGCTCACCCCTTGTGTAATACCCTTTTGGGTCTTCCAGGAAAATAAATGATGATGATGATGATGGTGGTGGTAGTGGTGATTATGATGACGGCCATTTTAAAATTGTGTCTGTTCTAATCTTTCTCTTGTTTTTTATCAAAGCTTTTGTTAGGTAATAAATATTGATTTGTGCTTGTCAGCAGTTTTTCAAGACGTCAACAGCTATCATACGAGGGTTGTCCGTACAATAAGGTTACCAAGGAGCTGCAGTCTCGAGGAACGTCGTTACACGGGATCCGGCGACACAGGCGTGTAGCTTGGTTCCTTCTCTCCCAGTCCCCGCCCTGACGAGCTGTCTGCGACGCTCAGTCTTGGCTTGGCAGCCATCAGAGATGGAGCTCCACACGCTTCTCCCGCCAGGTGCAAATTACGCTAAGAAAACACCGCGCCGGTGGACATTCATTCCGAACTGGGTAAAGTCTACGGAGAAAAGCATATGAGCGTACAACATGGGGGTCCACTACACGACACCGGAAACAAAACAACGATCCCGTCAGTGGAAACATCCTGAGTCGCCGTAGCCGCGGACGTTCAAACAAACACTGTCTGCCGGCAAAGTGATGGCGAGCGTCTTTTGGGAGAGCAAGGGGTTATTCTTGTGCGAATTAATGTCTGCCGGTACAACAATCAATGCGGACAGCTACTGTGAGACTTCGAAGAACCTTTGCCTCGCGATTCAAAACAGGAGGAGAGGCATGCTCACAAAGGGAGTGCGTTTCCATCAAAACGACCCTCGTCCGCACATCGCCCGTGTAACAAACGATCTCATCAAACAATTTGAATGGGATACTGCCACACACCCGCCCTACAGCCCAGACATAGCCCCAAGTGTCTACCATCTCTTCCCTGAATTAAAGAAACACCTTGGTGGTACGCATTGCAGAACCGGAGAGCAGCTGAAAGAAGAGGTTTTAAGTTACCTTCACCGCGCGGCGGAGAGTACTACGATTCAGGCATAAAGATGATGATACACCGCAAGCAAAAATGCTTTGATCTCAACGGCAATTATATCGAAAAAAGGGGAAAGTGTAATCTTTCCAAAAATGTATTATTCATTGCCAATAAACATGGTTTTTATTGTGAATAATTATTGGGAACCTTATTTTACGGACAACCCTCGTACCTGGTGCAGCAGCCGAAGTTATTTCCAAAGCGATTAATTTATCCCAAAGCCGAACTATTATTTGACCTCTCTCTCTCCTCTCTCTCTCTCTCTCTGTCTGTATGTCTGTTTGTCTGTCTGTATCTTTCGTCTACACTATTTCTTTTTAATGCAGAGATGCGAATGTTAATAAGGACTAGTGTCACACAAGCGAAGCGTACAAGTCACTCATGCAGCAGCTATAAAAGTATACCTTGTTTCAGCATAAAAATATTACAAACGTGGCCGAGCCAAAAGAAGATAGAGCGGGGGACAGAGACACAACCGGTTTGAGAAATTTGTAACGCTACAGAAGTGCCAGAGAAGATTGCATTCCGTAAAAGGCTTCGGAGGAAACCTCAGAACGGCCTCATTAAAAGGTATGTTTGGTGCTGCCTTTTTTATTATTTTAAAAACAAATAAAATATGTTAAAATAAAAAAATTCTGAACGCCATTGGGCCTCGACATTCGCCGAGCTCCCATCGTATATCACATTCGAATTGACTCTCCTAGTGCTTTTTTGTTGTGTTTTTCTAGAAAATCAGCTACACGTGCATACTGCAAGATGCAAGCATAGACTCCAAATAACATTTTAAACAGCAGCATTTGACTGGTTTGACTAATATTTCGGGGCTTACGTCCAATTCATAAATAGATTAATCGAGTTATTGAAAGCGTCATAGAGAAACGTATAATGATATTGTGTGGAGTTTAGAATCGTAAAATTAGCGCCGTCTTTAGGTCCCTATAGGACTGCAAGTTATTACGTAAACCAATGTTGCGTCAAATTCTTGGTAACTCGCACTCCTGCCTGGATGTAAATCCCTGCGGCAGCGTAACCAGGCGTAGTCTGTTACTGTGTGAATAGAACCTTAAAACACAAACGCTCGTAAAAAAAAGTGTTCATAATTAGTAGCGTTATGAGTTGTGGAAGTCTTCATCATGACCCACTTAAAGGGCACTGTTTATCAACAAAGGTTAAGCCTAGGTTCGCATCACTATGCCTTTAAACGCAAATGAAACGGAATCCGATTCGGTGCTGACCAATCAGCTGAGTTTTATCGCTCCTTCTCTATGCTTTCTCTCTGATCGTTGCTTAGCCCAGCTCGTTTTACCCCATACCCGCAGCTGTCGTATTCGCGCTGGAGCACGAGCCACTGCGCTGAGGGGCGGCTTCTCTTCTTTGGGGCCTTGGGGGACGCCGTTTCCTGTGCCAAGTCGTTGAGTCGATGATCGCGCACCGCCCTCGGCGACGTTGTCGTTCGACGGCCGGGATGAGCGTCGGCGACCGGGCACGGAGAGAGGATACGCAGCCTCTGGGAATCTCTCGTGTGCGCCAAGGAGGAAGGGAGGAAGCGATCCTCGAGACAACCGGAAACAGGGGAGACGGCGCAAAGATGCCGGTGCCTTTCGTCTTGGGCGTCGTGTGGGCTCGGTTCGACGAGTCATCCGGGCCAGGCGGGTGCAGGGCACACACTCGGGTGAAACGACGTAGCTCGCATACTTGTCTCGTACAACATTTTGTGTTTTGAGTGTGACTGACTGTGTGGTACGACTCTTTGCGTTCCACTACAACGCGTTGCACTGACCTCGGTCGCCGTAGAAACCCTCTTGTCATAAGCAGTTACAGGGGGTCCTAACGCGGTCTGTCGAGATCAAACGCAAATGTCTGAACCGGAATTTTAGCTTCATAAAGGCCGGTTCACATGCACAGCACAGTGCTGAAATAGTGCAAATATCAGCGCTTCATCAGTGCTTGCGTCAGCGCTAAGTGTGTGTGTGTAAACAGGAAAAGGTCGTGAATGGTCGTGGCACATGCAGCAGCAGAGCATTAATACTGCGCTGATGTAGCGCACATCAGCGTTGAGGCTAGGGCAATGAATTATACCACCGCGCGGTATATTGAGCGACAAAAACCTGGGACTGGGAGCACGTGGCACACTCTTCATGTTCTTTTCTGTGTTTTCCAGTCAGGCGCAACAATGAATTGCAAACACCCAAGAAAGTCAGCAGCCTTGATTTTTTGGAAATATCATTAGAGTTTCCATTGTGTGAAGCTTGTTACCTTCGTTGAAGTAATAACAGCACTCATTTTCCTCGAAACAGACACAAATAACGTAGTTTCTTTACTTTTTGATCGAGTAAGGAATCCCCTTATCACTCAGCAGAGGTGGGAGGTTGTTAAAAATGTGTGGAACGTAATAAGAGCGAATGGATTTCCCAAAATGTGTGTTGATGCGCGGTGTAGCATGTGGCTCCAGCTTTCGAAGGTCACGACATACCAGGTTGAGAACCTTGAAGGTATCATCCCAATAGTGTCGGAGTACAACCGTATGCGTAAATAAAGCTCGAAAGGATGGTAAATTAAGATCGTCAAAGATGTTATTGGATGTTTGAGCGCTGGAACCATATGCCACGCTACTTAAGATGCCCTTCAAAAGAGAATTCGCTTTAGTTTCCAATAGGTATGTGCACTGCCCGAATAAAGTTATTCCGTACCGACGCACACTATACACAAGTGCATGCACAAGAAGACTTCGGGTTGACATCGGGATGAGCGTTCTTATGTTGTAAAGGGTGCACGATGCAGCTCGTAGCTTCTTCAAGATGTAGAAACTATGCGAATTCCACAATAAGTCAGAGTAAAAATATATTCCTAAGTATTTTATAGCGCTCACATAGTCCCATTGTAGCGCTCACATAATAATAATAAAATAATAACTTCATAATAATAATAATAATAATAATAATAATGTTTATAGCGTGTTCAAGAACAGCCCGTGACCTTTTTGTTGAAACACGAGGAAAACATTGAGACCAAGGTATATAAACGGGATAGGAAAATCAAGGCGTAAAAAGACATAAAAAGCGACTACGAAGAAAAGGCACAAAATAGATGCACTCTCAGAAAAAAGGGTATATTCTTACACCCGTTGTCACATATATGACACCCCAAAACTTCAGTTGGATGTGCAGCGCACTGACATTGTACGACGTGACCAAATTTCACGAGAGGCTCGATAGCCGTGTTGTACAACTTATTAAAATTGCTAATGTAAGTGTGACTGACTGCAAAAAAAGGTATTAGGTTTTTCTCGGCTCAACTGCAAACCTCTGTGTTTTTTCTGTAGACTCTGATACGTACTTTAGCTGTTTAATATGTCATATCGCACCGTCATCAGCCCCTCGCAAAAGTTGGAGCAGTCAGTGCGACGTCAGCGCATTGTACGTCCAACTGAAGTTTTGGGAGTCGTATATGTGACAAGGAATGTAAGAATATACCTTTTTTTTTTTTTAGAGCGTAAAGACAAACATTAATGCATATAAATAAACATGCAATCAGTCCACAGAAGTATGTTCACAAATTTGCTCCAAAAACAACCGTGGCAAACAAAACAAAAAACAAATAAATCAAGAACACCATGAAGTCTGACACAATGAAGACCTGAAAGGTTGCCGTTGGATGTGCCTAGATATTCGCCGGTCATTGTATTTAAATTGCATGCGGGTGACAGGGTTCAACATATTTACCACAGGGGATAAAATGCGCTACTATACTCCGTTTCACCTTATGTTGTACCGCAGCGAAGGCTAGAAGCGCGAGTCATAGCATTGGCAGCTGCCCTTAATGCACGAGAGCTTGTGCCGCCGAGATGTGCTCCTAGAGCAAGGAGCTCGCGCTTGTAGCCTTTCCTGCGGTACAACACAAGATGAAACAGAGTATAGACACAGAGCGGTAGTGTGGAACACGCAATGAAATAGATGATAAAAATATAAAATGATAATAATAATGTTGGGTGTATCTTTATACAGCCGGAAGTTAGCCTCAATGGGCGTCTGGTGTCTCAACTGTAGATAAGAAATTTTGACAGTGCAGTGCAACCGCTAGCCAAGGGTCGTTTTAACGTGCATTATGCGGTAGCGATACACGACCACACGCCGGTATACGAGGCTCATCCAGGTCTAAACGGGCAGGGGTTGAGTTTAAACCCAGAATCCCTCGGTTCTGCACTTCAGGTTTTAACGGGTTCGGTGGCCGAGTCTAACACACACCAGCTCGGAGCATTACAACTGCGCACGCGGAATTTCTCCCCAGCACGTCCAGAAAGCGTTCATCGGCGAAAAAGGTCGCAGAACTATAGAAATGATATTGCCTATGGCTATTTCGGGGCGCAATCATTTCTTGAAGGCAGCTGCTTTTAACGCAAGTATCGAAAGAACACAGCAGCTGCGCAGTCACTGTTACAAGGTCAGTAACAAGTTACTTTTGAGGTTCAACCTACACATATATTTACTGCAACAAAGAGCAAAGATTATGTGCCGACAAAGTGAGGGAGAGGAGGAAACGACAGCGCGCGGGGACGTCAAAACGCAGAGTTCTTATGGAAATGATTAGTGGGTAGACATAAAGGCTATGCGGAGCGCAAGCTTGTCTGCTTCTTTTGCGGGGGTTGTCGTGACGTCAGAACGCTGAGCTTTGATTGGCTCTGATTGAGGGATAGTGGGTAGACCTAAAAGCAAGCGGCCTTGAGGTCTACCACTATCCTTCTACTCAGAGCCAATCAGAGCTCGGCATTCTGATGTCACCGCAACCCTGCAAAAGAAGCAGACGAACTTGCACTCCGCATAGCCTTTGTCTCCACTGCACTCGGCGAACGCGTTCGAATGCGAGAGCTAAACGCCGGGCGTCGGTGTTCCACGTTCTAACGCGTTCGATGAGTGCAGCCATAGCCTCCTCTATACTCACAAAGACTGGCAGTTCGACGACGGAGCCATAGAGTGCCCGGTCGCAGATTTGGAGCGGGAGGATCTGGTAGCACAGAGCATCAAAGAGCCATTTCTCGGGGAACCTGGACGTCAGCGCACAGCTTTTGCAGCGGCGAGGACTCGAAACACACTTGTTCGCTCGGGAGAAGTGTGTTTCGGCCTCTCGCCGCAGCGGGGCGCCAGTCACGTGGCTCTCCTCTCATCCGTTGTCTGCCGCTCCACCTTTTCCATTTCGGCGGCCGCTTCTCGTGGCGATCTGCCAAACTTTGTCAGTATAGAGGAGACTATGGTATTGAGAACGCAAGGCCTCCAGCACGCGCTCCGCGCCTTCCGCCGTGCTTTGGCAGCGCACACGCTCGAGGCGCAGGACATGTCTAAACGTTGTGGAAGGTATGGTAGCTCGCGCTGGCGGAAGGACAACCGAGGCTTCTCCTGCCGCTTTCACCTTGTCAGTGACGCTATGTTTATAGCTAAGTTTTTTGTAGCAGAGGTTGCCTGTCTGGTAACCAGAGACTCTGACAGCGAGGATTAGCTGTCAGAGCAAAACATTTACTGTTTTCGTGGTCGCTCGTGGGTCGTAACCTACTTCTCGTCTTTTCTACCTACTTTTTCTTGTTTTTTTCGACGTCACTTTAAATGGTTTTTCAACCTACATTTTCGTACTGCGTTTATTCACTTTTTTTATTTGTAACGTTCCAAAATAGATTAATTACAGCCACCGAGAGAGGCGCCATTTATTTCCAGTTTCTCGGCCTTCCCGGAAATTAATGGCGCCTGCTCGTAACAAAAAATGTCGGCGACAATAAAACACACAACGGCGTCTGGAAGAAACGTGCTGTCTGCGAGGTTCTTCGTCATCTCTCTCTCTCTCTCCTCTCTCTATCTCTTCCTCTCTCTCTCTCCTTTCCTTTCTCTCTCGATCTTTCTTTCTGTCTGAAGCATCGCCTATATCCATCAAATGTTTTATTGTAACGACTTTTTTTTTGTAGCAATCATGCGATGCAATGCTTGACAGAGTGGCGAGGTTAAAACAACTTTCCAATCCCGGTTTCTTCCACGAAGTAACTTAAAGTGATTTACAATCACGCTAAAAAATATCGACCAACAAAAAACTAAAGTTTATTTCTTGTTCAGAGTTTTTGTTAAAGGTTCTCCTTCGAGTATACGACTTTCGTGGACGTCATACATTTTTAACAGTTGAAAAAGAAAAAAAAAGCGCAGCGCAATATACGAGCACTAGAAGACAGCGAGGAACATAAACAAGCAATCAGCCAAATGAACGACAAAACTTTAACCTTGTCAGTATTCTTTATGGCCATGTGGGGAATCGACACCGGAAGTACAAAGTCACCAGTCACTCTGCCAAGAATATAATACAAAACTTATCGAAGAAAAAATATTTTGATTTCTTTCGTTTCGGAAATAACTTATAAGCAGAAGGCTCCAATCGTCGGTTTTTTGTTGCGAATGATCCTATTGAATTATGAATGGTGTGCACAGATTTCTGAGGGGCTCCAACTCCTCGATCAGGGACAGGTGTTTTGTAGACCGCAATACAAGCTGCAAGGAAATGCCCAAAGCGTCGATGGCCCGCGAGCGACTCCAACCTTTTGCGCAGCCTCTCCGCCCGTCCTCCTCTTCCCTGCGCGCCAACTCAAACACGCGCCATTCGCGACCAATCTGCGGACGAGGTGTCCGTCATTAAATTGCAAAAGCTTTCCGCGATTCAAGTTCCTCCTCTCCTAAATCTAGGCTCTCTTCTTATGAAGGATTTGCTGTATCACCTGTTAGGCGGACTCGGGGATGCATTCGCCCCTCCTCGTTGGGCAATGAGCTCTATTAAATCGCGAATAATATTTCTCATGCCCGAAGTCAACACGCATGAAACCATCATCGTAACACCCAAACATTTATAACGTTCCATAAATTTGCCGTTACTTGTCGCGAGAATATTCGGGAAATCCTGACTTCTGGGAGAGAGGGAGAAAATCACAATCCAGAACGTTCTTAAATTTACGGGAAGTCGCGCGGGAACAAACTTCGTGCACTCTATAGATGAGACGCAGGCAACGTGCCCACCTAGTCTCACCGTGGCAATCGCTGACAGCCCAAATGGGCAAGCCTCGTGTTTTGCTCCGTTCTGTTTTATCCGGTTCTTTTAAAAGTGACGACTAGACAGCGGCCCCGTTCCCTCGGTCGCCCTCGCGTGCGAAGAGACCAACCTGCTTCCGAGCGCTCGTTTGATAATTCGCACCCACTGACCTTGCGTTCTTGTCCGTAGACACTGCCTGTAACCGGATTTTTTTTTACATTGTGTTGTTTTTGACGCCCTGAGACCATACAGATATGTACCGCTAATGTTAATGCACGGCCTGTCTGGTTTTTTTTAAGTCGTAGCAAGTAATGAGGATAGTAGCGTAAATAGGGACAAAATAAGTTCAAAACTGGAGAATGATGATGTAGAGAAGTAGGCAACGATTGCACCAAATATTAAAATTTGTTGTATGGATAAACGCACGTACGAATAATATAGGTTTTCCGCATTAAGGTGGGCACCGTTTATATTTATTTGATTTAATCGAATATCGAAGAAAATGATGGTACGAAAGTGAACAAAATGATTCCACAGTAAAGAATTATATAGGTTATAATGTACGCTAGATGTCCCAACTGGCGCTAGTGTGCGGTTTAGAATTGAAGCAGACGGCCACCAGTCTTAAATTGGTTTTTGGTAATGAATTCTTATGAGAAAAGGTTGGTGAATTTTCTTTGCATTTGGACGATCAAAAGTAAAGTGAAACCTAAGTCATGAGTGCGATTTGCAATAATGAATAATATTCGTTTTATTCACTCTATTTATGTATGGGAGCAAAGGTAAGATGGTGTTTGCGTTCAAAACACCATATCTGCATGCTTGAAAAGCTTGAAAATGGGGAAATCCTGAAAACTGTTAGTGCCCGATGGGAGCGGCACAATAATAAAGAAGAACCACCTTTCATAATCCCCGTACTATTACTGTTTGACGAATTTGGACCGCTCGTAAATGGGGGTCCCTTTAGCTGCACATAAATTCCTATCGATTGTCAATATTAGCGTCATCGAGATGTTGGCGCACAATGAACGAGCCCTACATTCTTTTCAATGCTTATTCTCGCTTGGATTCGTCGACATACCTGCTGTGGAACATGGGATTCGGCCTGGAATACTGCGAAGCTAAACATCGCTCACTGATCAGAAAAATACTGTTTCTAAAGCAGTTACGCTTTTAAAAAGTTAACAGGGTTAGCTACTATTATAAGGTTAGCTACTATTCGTTACGACCCAAGTAACGAAGGTGATTCCTGTTATTCTTCGGCGAAGAGACAAAATGCACACGCGTTGTCCCATAAGAATGTACAGGAGCAGCGCATATGTAGACTATGGTTGCTCTCTGCTTTAAGATTGAAACCGGAAGTCCCATAGACACCAGTGCCAACTGGACCTCTAGCGTGCCTTATAATAACCATATGTAAATAAAGAATGAGAGAATGAACACCGTGCATTTCGTCGTGCCTCTGAAGGTAGACCCCTCTGTTTCAAAAATGGGCTCGAACGCGCAAAAAGAAAGAGAATAAGAGAAAAGTGCCAAACTAAAATACTACTTTAGGTAAAAAAATAACTAAAAGAGCGTTAGCCGTCCTCAGTAAAACAACACATTTCCGCACGAATAACGATTAATGAACAAAATTTAAAAAAAAAGTTGTTTCAGAAGGTGGTCCCGGAAGAAGTTGCGATCATTTCGTTATGCGCGAGAAGACCGCGCGGAGCTCAACGTGAAGGCTTGTTCGTTCTCCGCATCACGTGTCAATCATCCAACCCGAACAAGAAATACCACTTGTGCACGCACTCACACACGCACAAAAGCGCAGACAGGAAAAAAATGCACCCACCCTGCCAGTTACTTATTCCACGCTTTTCGGTCGTGACAATTTAGCGTACCACCGCTACTCAAAATTCGCCCGAGTACTTCGCCAGTGTTCACGCGAGCCTCGGAAACCGTCAGACGCTGGGATCTAACTGTCAGCTAAGTATAAAACTTGCGAAAAATTGCTAGGCAATCGTGCTGCGTACCTGAAACGTTCTGGCATCACAAACGTTTAGCGATATTCTGAGTTTCCAGACGCCACACGCCTACGTTCACGGCGTTCTTCATCGGATAGTTTGACGCGTAGTTTGCGTGCATTTGGTAGTTGTTCCCAGAATGAAGCGGTACTACCGCTAATCAGGCTGATAAACGCGGTGATCTCCCAGGGCCTTCCATACACGCGAGCTCCTCTCCCTCAGTGCGCCCAAGTGGTCGAGCTCCTCCTCGACTACTTTACTCTTCCTTGCTTACTCCTCTGGTCACATGACCTCCCCGTTAACCAGTCAGCGTCGAGCAACTCAATCCTCCTCTCCCACCCGTCAACCAATCTGCGTCGAGGTTTGCGGCCACGCTTTTATTTCGGCTTCACGAAATTCTGAACACCTAGCCAAAGGACGTTTCCCGTTAGAAAAATTAAATACTCCCCCGGTTATTTCATCGTCTTCTGTGAAACCGCTGTGAAAACCCCGTATGCATGTCAACAAAAAACAAAAACCTTATACACCCGGATAGAGGCTGCTTGATGGCACATTTCCCAGGATAATGACCCTCAAAAAAAATTACGTCAGCTTTGAAGGACGTTGTGGGGCTCACCGCCCCTTCAAGGCATACAAAAAAATAATACAGCAAAGAATTTGCGTTGCAGGAGCTAAGTTGCACTTTGTAATGCCGGTATCAAATTGGCACCTGTGAAACCCTGTTTTAAGAAGCCGTCATTAACGCCGGCGTGGGTTCTATTTCACGTGCTCCCGTTGCTAATTTATCGCACTTTAAAATCTCTTCATCGTCTGGCTCGAGGACAGGCGTCCTATAATAAGCGTTTGTAGCGTCTGTTTAAAAAAAAACGATTTAAGCGAACACAATCTTTTGAGGCCGATCGAATAAACGGGGCGGTATATTTTTTCCCCCTTGAAGTCCCAAGGCTAATCATGCCAGCGGTCACTCCCCGCGACTTCCAAGATGGACTTTCAATGGTCTTAGAAAAAGGCACCTCGAGTTATCGGCCTACTTCGATAGAAAAGGTAGCATTCAGGTACGGACTTTTTGTGTGAGTTTTTTTTTTTCTTTAACTATGTCGATTTGTACGGACGCCTCGAGAGGTTCGAGCATACGCATCTAACGTAGCGAGTATGTTCTTCCATTGTTTCGTCTAGGCTATCGCTAGCCGGAGGTAGAGATGTTATCGGAGCTGGCCGTCTTTCGGAGAGGGGCAGGACTCTTTTCTTCCAACGATTACTCATTCGAGCACCTATTAAAACCTCGCAGATGTCCTATTTCTGCATAACACCCTGACAAAACCTAAACTTTTTTTTTTACTTAGTGCTTATTTATTTATTTTGTTAATTTATCGTGCATGTTATTGTTTTATACACGGGCACTTAAAAGGCCTTCGGAACGAAGTTCTTAAAATAATCGGCAACCGTTTACGCCAACGGGCACGCGCGGAGTCAAGAGTGCGTGCTTCTTCGCCGATGCTTTAAAAGAGTTCGTTCTAACTTCTAAGGGCGCATTAATACCTTTGTCTTACGGGCACGTTAAAGGCCTTCAGAGCGCACCTCTTCAAAAAATCGGGAAATGAACTCGTGGTTTCGGCTCTGGGCGCGCCCACCGGCGTCCGTTGCTTTGCCGATTATTTTAAGAAGTTTGCTCTGGAGGAATTGAACGCGCCCGTAAAGAAGGAGTTAGTGCCCGTAAAACAGGGGTATTATTATTCTTTTCATATGCTATTGGCCATGTCAGTACGAAGCACAAGTTCGTCGGCTTCTTTTGCAGGGGCTGTGGTGACGTCAGGACGCCGAGCTCTGATTGGCTCCTGCCGTGTATTATGTGCGTAATCGTTACGTATAGCGAACACGACCTACTGAGCCCAAAAGACCAAAACAACGGCGGATGCAACCGGAGACACCGGCAGGGGAGAGCCGAGCGGCGAGCCACGGAGTAGCACGGGACGCGTCGCCGGGACGCCTGGAAGCCACACGACCGGGCGCGGTCGCAGAGCAGAAAAGACGCTTTTCGTGACACCAGCCGATTGTAACCTAAACAGTTAAATAAATATATACTTGCAGTTATCCCAAATTAACCGGTACATCACAGCTCTGATTGAAGGATAGTGGACAGACTTTAAAGCAAGCTGGCCTGAGGTCTACCCCACTATCCTTCTATCCAGAGCCAATCAGAGCTCGGCGTCTTCTGACGTCACCACAACCCCTGCAAAAGGAGCAGACGAACTTGCGCTCCGTACATCGACTTTGCGCGGATTGTACGCCGCAGATTGTGGGACCTGCGGGCTCGTGCGCAATTCGCACTCAAGTTGACTGCACGAGCTCAAACAAGCAACGTAAAGCTCTTCTGCGTACAACCCTACGAAAAGTTACCAACATGTACAGCGTACTGGGAGTGGGTGCGTCGCTTACACGGTGAGATCTTACTCTCGTTTCTAATTATGGCTGGAAAAAGCTGGGAAAAAGACGTCACGTGATTTGACGTCACTCGACGTTGTCGCGCGGCGTGACATCACGGTGTCAAGTGGTTGTGTCACGTGACACCCTGACGCCAGGTGACATCACATCCACCGCTAAATTTAGCGGGGAAAATGCACGGACGGGCGGACGGACGGACAGGTTTCTGGGATTCGGCGGTTCGAAGCAATCCACGCTTTTAAAAAGCCAGCGATTGGAGATCAATCCTGACCTGGTTAGGTTTATAGGTCTTGTCTGCTAGATGAGGACTTAAGGCTCGTAGGCCGTATTATATATTCAAGACTGCCGACTGAGACACAAAAAGGGCTTCTCAATCGCGCCTATGCACTGCCCACGGATGGTAACGTATCTCGACCGACAGGGCTCCAACGCCGAATAAGCATTGACGTCAAGGTAGCTCGTAGGAGGCGAATATACCTACCCAAGAATCGGCTGTTTAGCATTCGATAACGTCTGGAAAACAAGAGAGCTGAGTCACTTTATGCGAAATGTTCGACTGTGAAAACGCCTTCTACACTTCGTTTCACTTAGCGCCGGACTGCAGCCGACGCCGATCTGACGGGGGCATCGTGACGGCGCTCGTTGTCTTTGTGGGTTAGCTGCCGCCGCGGCTGAACCAATCACGCGCAACAGACAAAAAATAAATGAAGGATCGGGACTCATTAACTGCGCGCTCACTATTTCCGAGTTTGGTTTCTGGGCACGCGCAGTGCCCACACCTGGTGAGGGGCAAAGCGGGCTCCTTTGGAAACACATGGTCGGTGTGGTGTGGCTGTGGACGCCACGTCATGCGCTGCGCCTCTGTAAGACCCGTCGGAGTGTCGTCAAACGTAATTTAACTCTCGCTAACACAAAACAAACGTGTCGAATATTTAGCGCCGATGACACCGTATCGAAAACTGGAAGGAATCCGAATTTGGCAAAGGCAAATATCATGAGTTCCAACATGCGTAAGTCATACGTTTCCGAGCCTGTTCCTTAAAATGTTTTAGGAAATGGGTAAATTAAGTAACCGAGTAAACAAGTGTAATAAAACTGGAGGCATTCGTAATACAGGCTTCAATATTATGATTTGCATCCCTCGTAAAACAGTCCCCTCAAAAACAAAAAACGCATGTCTCCCGAGAACGTCTATATCAAGATATAAATTTGGCACGTTTAGAAACTTGATTATTGTCACCACCAGTATCTCGCATTCGTGCTCGTATACGCTGGCCTGCGTATGTAATATTATACATTTCATATGAATTTGGAAAAGGAGTCAACGATATTGGGTTCAGAAATATTATATTATTTTTGTCATATTTCTAAACTCATTGATATTTCTGAACGAAGAGACCAGATTCATAAAATGCGAGAGCTCCGTAGCGACAAAACAGGTTAAGAATTTTATTTTTTTTTTAATCTAAGACCATAAATAAATGGAGTGCATTGTTTCTTTACGTTGGTCCGCCTCCCCCCCCCCCCCCTTGCGATAAAGCCGCTGCAGTTTCAAATTAATAAAACAAATAAGAAAGAAAATGAGGTATAGAAGAATCAAGTTTTAAAAAGCCGATAGAGTCATGTCTGCTGTTGCATCTGCCCACCATGTCCTTTTATTATCCGTATTATTAATTCATAAAAGTAACACTTGCCATTACGTATATAACGCAGCATGGTACGTCCTTTTTCTTTACCCTCCCATCCGCCCAATGCGTCTTTTTTATTCAGACACGGCTTCTTGATCGGTGAAAAGTAAAGAAAACCCGTATCCATTTTAGGACGCGGATCCAGATGCACGCTCTCCTTCACTCGACGGCCAGTCCTCAAACGTGCTTCGCCTCAGCAATACAGTGCACGCAGGAGCAGCTATAGGTCACTCGGAAATGTCAATGTTACGGGATCCCGTTACTGCACCAGTCCTTCGCTTAAAGAAAAAGACAGAAATAAAAAAAAGCAAAGACTCGTTATGTAGATCGTAGGTAGAGATGTCTGCCGGCCAGCCCCAAGCAGCTGTACTCCGTCTCACCTCACACCATGGACCGCAGCGGACGATACCAGCGCCATCGGAGCCAGTCACGTGACCTTCCGAAAAGTCGCAGCGACTCGCGAGGCGCCCAGTCACGTGATGCATTCGCAGCTCCGGATTGGTTGGAACTGCTCGTACCGTCTGTTGCGGTCCATCGTTAAGTGTTCAAACGGAGTCCAGCCGGAGAGTGCCGCGCGCCGCACAAGTTCCTTGGCTGTCTCGGTCTCATCCGTCTGTGGCACTGTTGCAGGACCATCGATGAGGTGATATTCGAGTCACGATGTTCTGCCCCGTACCGGGGCGCAGTTATCGTCGGGAAAGACTGCGCCAGATAGGAGCCAGTGCGAGGCACAGTGCGTGCCGCCGGGGAATGGTCTTGCTCGACTGTGGCGCGCCTTGGAAGAATCGACGTGCTATAGGGCAGTGAAGTCTGGGAGATTTTGTTTTTGCTGTTGTTCCGTCCTTATCGCGATGTCCGCGTGCCATTGTCTCTGCGGCCGGCGCCTTGCCTACGTACTACATGGAACGCCTATTGCGCGTTGTTTTTGTGTCCATTTTTTTTTTGTACCGGTTGTATCAATTGTGAATATTGAAGTTACATTTTTCCGGAATAAAATTATTTTACTCGATCGCTACCAGCGCAGTCGAGACAGACGTGCAAGCTGATTCCATTGTTGAGACAATCGTGTTTGCAACATTTCTTTGGTTCTTTGTTCTTGAGCTTGATTTTTTTATATTTATTTGTTTGTTTGTTTGTTTGTTTTAAAGCAGACGGGCCACCTGCTCGCCTGTTTATGTATACTTCTGAGGAAAAAACATGCTTGCAGGTTTTTATGGCCTTTTTGATTTGAGTATTGTGAAACCTAGATCACTGGCAGTGTTTGAATAGAACAACTGCCGCGGTATTGAAATGTGCCTTCGCAAAATTTAGACGCGATAAAATTGTGACGTCTTAAAAGTCGAGTCAGTTTTTTTATCAAATTTATTTTACAAAAATAACATGTCACATAGGTTGCGAAATATGTCGCGAGGAAAACATCGATTTATAGGTATTCTATACGTTCCGTGAAATATCAACGAGCGAGGAACAATTAATTGGGACATGCTGAGAAAAGTGAATATCTGATTGTGTATGCATGATTTTCTGCAGATAAGGTTCATATATTATTTTATTACTTATTGGTACTCTTTGTTTCGTTTCGAAGCGCAACAATCTCAGCATCTAATGCTCTAATTCGACGATCTTGTTAGTGACGTTACTATCGTTTAACGAAAGACAGGGCGACCGGATCCAGCGAAAGCGGCTTGAATAAACCCCACTTGTTCGCTCAAGCTCGCGCAACCTATCCACCTGAAACTCTTCTAGATGGCAAACCACGGTCCCCTGCAGCTGCCTCTATTCGGCAAGAAGTGTTCAACACTGTTCGCCCTTTTGGGGCTTTTACAGGAGCGCAAAGATGCACATTAAGAAGAAACAAGAAACCAATACACTTTCCGACACGCCGCACGACGGGGTATAGCGCATGTTTCATATCGGGGGACAAATTACCCTAATAAATGTTTACCTTCTTTCTCCGCCTGGCATCAACTGCACTTCACTTATTCGTAGTGAAAATAAGTTAATGTTCAGCGAACCGTGACCAAAAGAGTGATCATGATGATTCCCTGAATCAGACTTTATACTTCCGGAGTCACAGGCAGCATCGAGACCCGTGGAAGCTTAAACACCCTGCATGACGTTACGCGGTTTGATCGTCTGCGTTTAACCAGCGCTCGCCAACCATTGCAGCCTCCTCCGCCTTCCGGTATTTGCACAGACAGCCCTGCGCTATCTTTAGACAGAGTCGTCGCCGAACAGACCTGCTTTGCGAACTGCAGAATCGGGTCAACGTGGTATGACGCAGCCACCACGCAAGAACATATATCCCAACGCTCATTTCAATCTTCGTTCTTTTGTTCTGGAGAAACAAAGGGCAGAGAACGCCTCACCTCATCGTGCCCTCCGTCCTAAATAACTCGAGCCTTGTAGTACATTCTTTATGTTTGTTAGATCAGCATAAATATCGTAACATATAGAATGCGTGGACAATTTGCGGTGAAAAATAGCCAACGTAAACACACGGCGCACAGTCCTTCAAGAAGTATACTAGGGCATCTCCCAATTTGTCTTTTCCTTTTTCTGATAGTATTCAGTTCGTTATATTGCGGACGGACTACAAGTAGCAGAGTTCTCACATTGACTGTACCGTTAGTGGTCTTTTTGGAGTACCTTTCAGGTGAGAAAACTGAACTGATGTGAATTTACACCTGGAGATTGGCATGACGTGCATATTTGAAAGATTTCCCGCATATTATGCATCATCGTGGGTGTTGATTGTCAGTACTCGTAAAAGACGAAGCACATGTGCACTATCGATAAACTCAAAAGAGAAAGAAATGATCGTGTCTCACTGTCTCAATATTTCCCTCCTTCGGAAATATTGTGTGGGTACTGTGACTGCATTTATTATTATTAATAACATTGTTTGTTATGCTGCATTTATTAATATTAATATTATCATTGTCCTTATCCCTGATAGTAGGAGGTTTTCTATAAGATGTTTCAATTGGCCCTAGAGTGTGGAGCTGTAAAGATGCATCCATGGAAAGGGAAAGATAATATTTTTTATGCATGTATACCCATACACTGGGAGGTATAGCCTCTCAACGAGCTACGCCATTGAGCAGGGGGCATTCCCCGACCAGAAAGGTTAAAACAAACGTGCGCTTTATTGCGCGGTCCCAAACAAACACGTATATCAAACTTCTGGGTTAGGATAGTTTGACTTCAGGAAATTTAGTGAACAAAATAGCAGCCACTGACTGAAGAACGTTGTCATACGAACTGTCCGACGCTTTCTCTGGTAGCCTCTGACCCCTGACAGGCATTTTCCTTGTGCCGGCCCTGCTCCTGCGACCGTGCTGTGAGCTAGCAGTTCAAACATTTTATAATAGATGGGAAATTAAAAAATACTCAACATAATATTCTCCCGCAGAAAAAAAAGGTTCTGCACACTCAGATCACAACTATTATCCCTCAGTTAACGCTATTTTATCAAATCGTGGCCGTTGAAAGAAAATTTCCGGAGTAGCGCGAACGACATTATAACATGCGAACGACGCTATAACATGTGTAATAACACACACACACACAAAATCGAAGTAGCATGTTTATGCTCTACTTTCTCATCTAAATTGCGCCTTTTGTTTCTATGCCACCGCACGCTGTACTTTTCTTTTTCTATTCTTGCTCGATGAAAGTTCCCTTCTCTTACTTTGTTTTAAAATTCTCGACAAAATTTTTGTTTTTACATTTTTTTTAAGTTACCACTACCGCGCAAAAAGTTGCTTCTAATTCTACAACTTCCCATTTATCATCAATCCAATCAGGCCAGGAATGCCGCTTCGAGGGCCACTCCCTTTCGGAAACCAACGCTTCTTTATTTCTAAAGCATTGCCAATTACAGACTACTGGATGCCAATTCATGATTTTGTTCTTTTTTTATTGAACTGAAGCATTCCAAGTTTCTCAATACCGCGAAATAAAATAAAAGAATCACCCCCCGCCTACATTAGCCGAAGCTGACTTGATCTGCTGGGCAATCTATTTAAACACTGTAACGGTACCCGCGGCCTTCTCACAGAATAAGTTATCGTGCTCTTTCCTGTTCAAGTTCACGTCCACGTCCACCTTTCGCGAACCAACTCCGAGGTGGAAGAAAAAATGTCAAGTTTGGACAGAATCCAGATCATAGCGGATATTGAAAGGATTGTTCGGTGCATTTATTTATCGTACCTTTTTGTTTCGTATATATATATATATATATATATATATATATATATATATATATATGATACTATATGGATATATCATATATGATATATATATATATATATATATATATATATATATATATATATATATATATATATATATATATATACGTGAGTGTTCATTTTTAATTCGAACAGATTTATTTCAATAAAATCCGTAAAAGAGGCACTGATACGGTTTGTGCAGGTGAGTTATACGGCCAGGGGGACATATTATAGGGGGCCAATCGTAACGATCAGTCGGCTAATTAATTAAAATTTGTTAATTAACTTTTTAATTAGTGGAAATAAACATATGGTTCCAATTGGAAACTTGGAGAGCGTCATCGAAAACCACTAAATCAACTATTTTTAGAACGACTTGAAGCTCTTGCGAAACTCGGGGGCGCGCCAAAGTTACCACTCGTGAAGCAAGCGCAAAGCTACAGTTGCGGAACGCGATAATGATCTAATCATCCGCGCTCCGCCACTGCGCTCCGCCACCTCTTAATTTTGCGCGAAACTTTTGTTTTGCTAAATTTACCGCGCAACATGAGGCACACAGAATCTGCCGGGAAACTACGCCAACAATAGTTATTGCCATCAGAAAAAAAAAGAATTTAAAAGTGATTTTTTTTTTGTTTTTTCGAAGATCGTAGTATTATTTGGTATCACTTTCATTTTGAACTCAGCAATTTTCGTCCTGGTCACTGCATTCGCTACATTCCTAAAAGAGCCATAAAGCGATTGCCTTATACGTTTTCTGAATACAACTCAAAAAGAATCCTTCGTGTTAATAATTTAAGAAGCAAAACTTACCCCTTTTCGCGCACTATCAGCCGCAGAAAACAAAATTAGCAACCAAGCGGCGTTCACCTCCTCAACTCGTAATAACAAAACAACGGCTACGTGATATGGCTGACATATCATATATGTCGCCATGCTCACCATATTCACGCTGGAGTTAGCAATGCACAGAGGACGTGCTATGCTCTGGTCGTTGTTAGAATTTGACTATCCCTGAAACGCAGCGATTACACACAAGCCACCAACTGAATGACCGCCAAGGCAATATTTGAAGCCAAGCTCCAGCTGAGGGTTCACGTTGTGCTCGAGTATAATTCATGCATGAAGCCGATTCGACCATCGTCACCCTGTGGTGATCCCTGCCCCTTCGTCGTACAGCACCATTGTGATCGACACCACTACCCCAGGAAATTTCGCAAAGAAGCGACTGAAACAATTACTCCTCTTGTATTATTGAAATTTCCCCACGATAAATAGTAAGTAGCTCAGTGGTGTTGCGTGCGAGCATAGTTGAGGAACACTTGTGTCAGCGTATCTGTGTAAATAGAATAACATTCAAACGCCATACTGTTCAAGGGCCCCTTTAACTATTTACATGAAAACCCACCAAAATAGCAGTAATACTGTGTTTTTTATTACTGTGTGGCTACATTACGCAAATCTCTGCTTTGATTTGTGCATGACGAGTTTCAATAGGCTAAATCGCTGTTGTAAACCTAAAAGGCTTATTTCTTTCTATGAACTAGATTTAATAAACTGCAGAACTTCAAAACGCTTTTTTTTTTTTTCTTCCAGCATTGGAACGTTGTGCAAAGGTTCGAGAGGTAAGCCTTTGCACCTTTGCACCCACTCCAATTCAGACATCAATATAGAAGTTGCCGACAAGACACAACAAGTGCTTTGGAGGAAACAATCGCTTGTTCGCGCTACGACAGACAGCAACCTTGCCCGAGTCGCTGGACTGTCGAGAGTCGAGACAAGGTCTTTGATGGGGCGTGACCCGAGCAAGGTTGACTCCACTATAGGAGCACGACCAGGCTCAAGGACAGTCCGGTTCTGAACATCCGTCGTTTAAAAGCAGCTGCTGCAGCGCGGCCGCAGTAGATAAAGCAGTAGAGAATACGTGAGCACTTGAATCGTAAAATAGCTAGAAACCGGGTACTGAAGACAGAAAAAAGTTCCATTAAAAAGAAAAATTTACAAAAGTGGTATCGTATTCTTGCGTGCTTAACCTGCTAGCGTGGTATTCAAAGCAATGTTTATTTGAACTGAATAATACTGCCCTTTAATATTTTGACACCGCCTGTTAAAATAAAGCAAATATATGATAGAGGAACGACGTAAGCCATCGACTATATGAAAAATAGAAAAAAAATTATATAAATTTACAATCAACTACGTATGACATTCCGTGTTCGCTGTCTGGAGGAAATATACAAACCTTAAAGTCCAGATCGAATTTACGTCTAACGCGCAAATTTCTGAGCAGTTGAGTTCGTGCATAACTGTAACATGTAATTGTTTGCTCCTGACTCTTGTCCGTACACGATAGCGCCACATTCGATCGAACCTTTTGTTAGTGCAAAGTGAATTTCAACGCCTGATGATGGTCTCGCCTTCTCGCCCACGACAATGAAGTGACCATAGAAACGATTTTTCCAGATGCACAAACGAGGATGTATATAAACCCTGGAGAGTTCGGGAGAGTATGGACAACCAGAAACACGAATTTTCTATTTCCCAATATTTTTTTATTTGTTAATGTTTATGGTGGCATGTTTTATTTCTCTTTCTAGAATAAACGTTTCTTTATTAAGGCAGCTTACAAGCCTCCTTTATTTAACCAGAAAAAAAAAAGAAAAAGAAAACGCCGTTCACGACAAGAGACGACAAAGCATAGTAAAGCGCGAATGCAGCGCTCGCTTCAAAAACAAGTTTTGTCTTCCTTGTACTAATCAAGCCGAAAACAAACCCAAGAGAGAAAATGAGAGACGGAAAGACGCAGGACGAAAAAATAGACGGATGGAAGACATATCAGGTATATGTTTTCTTTCTAAATGCTGCATTCATCTCATTCCAGCTGACCAACTTCAACCTTGGAAGGGAATACAAGATTTGTAAGAAATTACTAAAGTGAGCTATACTTTGTCTCATCCTACGATGGACTAAGGGCCAAAGCCACGGGCCGCCAGGTCCAATCACGTTCCACGCTATTCTAAGACACGCTTAACATTGATTAGGGGTGGACGAATAATACTTGAATCTAAAAGCGCCACATCATTTCTAGAGCTTCGACGCTGCAAAGAGCCTATATGTCGTGGCATTCTTTGTGATGTAAAATTGTTGAGTCACTTAGTGCGCTTCGATTCGAACCACTTTCCACCCGTCTCTCATCAGTGATCCGAGATGCGGGCACCGATACGTGCATCGAAGCGAAATACCGCACAATTTTTAAGTGGCTCGTCATTGGAAGTGGCGGTCCGCAGCTTTGGCCTTTAGTCCATCGTAGGGTGAGACGAAGTATAGGCATGCCATCGGACGCCAAAACACAATGCAAGTTATGGCTACTGCAGCATGCATTGTAGGCTTTTCTATAGCCTATACGTGACACTGCATAGTGCATCTCCGAAGATCTTCGCTGAATATGTCCATGTGATTGACAGCACAGCGGTGGTATCCACAACACCACTCTAAAAAAAGGGGAGTGTAGACGTTACACCCCTGTCCCATATACGACACCCCAAAAACTTCAGTTGGATGTACAGCGCACTGACGTTGTACCGAGCCTACCAAATTTCACGAGCGGCTTTATAGCCGAGTTGTACAGCTCATTAAAATAGTTAATGTGAGTGGGACGGAGAGCATAGAAAGTTATCGAGGTTTTCTAGGCTCCACTGCAAAACCTGTGTGTTTTTTTCCTGTAGACTTTGATACGTACTTTATCGTTTTAATATGTTATATCGCACCGTCATCAACCCTCTCGCAAAAGTTGGGGCAGTCTGTTCGACGTCAGCGCTCTGTACATTGAACTGAAGTTTTGGGGTGTCGTATATGGGACAAGGGTGTAACGGCTACACCCCCTTTTTCTTAGAGTGCAAGAAACAAAATCTGATAATACTGTCACGAACGAATCTGACGAGCGGACAAACAATGAACTGAAAATAAAAGTTTAATAGGCGAACTTATGAGAAAAAAATAAGGAACGAGCGTCGAGGCAGCAGAAAAGCGGGCGGAGATTTGGCGGCGTAACGGCAAGCGAGCGCGAGACTGACACTAACAGCTCCCTGCGCATCTTCTTACCTATACTTCGTTTCACCTTCCGTCCAGACGCAGCCGATGCTACGAGATTAAATGACGAATCAGACAGCGTGAAAAGGGCACCATCATGGTGTTCGTAATGTTTCTGTCTGTGTTTTTCATCGCTGAACCAATCATAAACAGAACAAGCCTAGTGATTTGCACTTTTGACGCTGCTTGATTAGTCCCGTTCTCTCGTAGCATCCGCTGCGTCTGGACGGAAGGTGAAACGAAGCGATAGTGTGCGTGACAATCTCCAAAATTCGGCAAAGAAGCTTCGAGCGTCGCGCGCTCGGGGCAAGAATGAACAGGCATTTTCGAGAACAAGAAAGCGGGAATGAATAGCCCGTGACCGAGGCGTTTCTTTCTCGGTGCGCAATACTCTGAGTGCGCAATGTTTGCGCACCCCAAAATATTGCGCAGAGCACGGCGGCCAAGGTCACGCTTCATAAGTGGGTGACACGTTGATTCCAAGTTACGCCTGGACAAACAAGCCACGAGCACTTCCATGGCAGGAGAACCGCACGCCACCGTAACGGAAGTACGAACGCTCCAGCGTGCGGAATCAGGTGCTCAGGGCAAGATTTGAGAGCGCCAGGGATTTGTCCGTTGAAGTGTAACTCGCAGTACCTCAAGGTGGGGGATTAGTGCCTACGTAAGCGTTCAATATTTCCGCCTGTCCAAGGAGTGAGACCGTGGCTAACCTTCCGTGAACGGCTCTTTTTTTTAAGATATATATTTTACTTTACCTGGTTGTCTTCCGGTCTCCGGATGTCTATCAAAATAGCTCCAGGCTGCAATGTGCAGTTCTCGTTGTTTTAAACTCGTGTGTCTTTGGAGCGTGTTTCCTCCACCGATTCCGAGAGCTCTGTTTACTTTCTGCTTGAGTAATTGGCCACTTTTCTCTCAAACTTCGAGGTTGGTATGCCTATGCTGGTTCGATTTCCGATTTATCGGAATGTTTTTGGGGTGGATGTGACCATGTCGGACCGACTTCCGCCCAGGCGAAGTACACGCGTGTCAAGGGCGTTGAGAAAATGGACGAATGTTGTGTTTCTCCGCGCTCGAGTGTTTCGGCGTGCTAAACTTAATTCGCCCTTGTCAAAGGCAAGTCGGAGGTTGTTCTTGTTGTTGTCACTCTTGGGAGACAATGTTGATTCTTGTATCCGGGTGTCCGGCCCGCAAGGCCATGGTGGCCTCGAAGGTTCGCCACGTATTTGCCACAACCTCTCGGAGTCGAAGCTATAATTACACTTTTAATGCGAGGTTACGAAATATTCACTTTACCGAGAACAGCAATATGAAGAAACGACTTAAAATGATCACACACGCTTTTCGACTGACTTGCGGATTTCATACGAAAACGAAAGAAGGACTTTAGAAGACCATACATGCGACACATTTCCTTTTATGATCCTTTGTCGTTTTCATATCGAGGTCATCAATGCATGCTTGTTCATTCAAATTATTATTTTCCTTTCACAGTTATATGGCCCTTAACGTAAAGCAAAAAAGGGCAGGCCAAGGTTCTGCTTCAAAATGCTTAGATTGCACACACAATCTTTTTTCCGTCATTTAACAATCCCACGAACTCTATCTATGCCTTGCCAGAAAGCGTTGTTCGGGCAAAAAGTGTGTCTGATTTCATGAAGTGCGTAGACCTGTATAATTAATAGACCATATCTAAATTTTGGTCTTTATCTTGGCATTTTACACATGTGGTGTTCAGTGTGCTCGGTGTGTCTGCTACTTGTGATTTTGTTCTTTTTTGCTCACTACTCTCATAGCCATTTCTAAAAAAAGGGGACTAATAGTATTTTGAAATAACTTTTTAATAAACAGATTCGCGTAAATTTCAAAATAATTCAGAAGATATAATTTTGAATATCAACAATTTATTACTCGAAGTAAAAAAGACATATCTGAATCGCACCAAGCAATTGCGAGATTACTTGAAGTGCATAGTCGCGAAAATCCATCAAATCGAAAAAAAAATTGTTTTGTTTCTTTTTGCACAGAAGAAAAATTATTTTGGTTTTTCGAACTCTTTTAGTATGAGTCGATCGTTGGGTTTCTCCTTCTTGTAACAAAGTGTTTTTGTTTTTTTTTTACCTTTTTAATTATGATTCGCCTTTCTTTTTTGGGGGGGGGTGGATTATTTAGTACTACGAGGCTTTACATAAAACAAGACAAAATAACACGTCAACATATAAATTAGCCAGGACGACGTTTCCCACGATCCAGTATGCCAAATCTTCTCCGCCCTCCCAAATAGACGCACAAAATAAGTATATCCCACGTTTGCCACGGTCGTTAGGTGAACCCTCCGAACGCTTCCTCTTCAAGCCTTCGTCCGAATAGACGCCACAGCAGAAATTACAATACCCGGACGGCCCGGGAAGGAAGGACAAGGTCCATCTTCCGTCTCGTGCTCGCCGTATGGGAAGACCAAAAACGAGAGTGGATCAGCGTATGCGTGAGCCGTGAAAGGAAGGGGCGTCCTCACAGCGACATACCCAGTAGACGGTTCCGACTCGAGCACACTATATACCCCGTTTCACTTTGCGACGTACCGAGTGAGAACGCTACGAGTCATCGGAGCCAATCCAACGCAGTGTGAATGTCACGTGACCCTCTAGAGAGACGCAGCAACAACGCGTGACGTATGTCGTCACGTGACACGTTCAGAGCACCGTATTGGCTTGAGAGGGCTCGTAGCGATCGCTGCGGTCTATCGTAAGGTGAGACAGAATAAGGGAGCTCATCTGCAACTCTTCAATGGCGACGCGAACGGCGCTCGGTTTCAGCGTCCAGCTGAGCGGAACAAAGCACTCGGGGAGGGACGTTTGGCGAGCGAGAAAGGAAGCGTTGGCGTTGATCGCTTCTTGGCCGGACCCGTTCCCGTCCGTTTCCCCGTCCGACCGACCGTGGAGGCGTGGACGCGACGAGGGACATCTCACACCTCGTTGGAACCGTCGCCTGGGATCGGACGACGCCTCGCCGATCGGGCACCTGAGATACCCAGGGTGTATGCGGAGAGCAAGTCGTCTGCTTTTTGTGCACGGGTTGCGATGACGTCAGAACGACGCCGAGCTCTGATTGGCTCTGATTGGAAGGATAGAGGGTAGACCTGAATGCTGGATTCCTAGAGGTCTACCCACAATTTTTTTAATCAGCCAATAAGACCTTGAGGTTTTGTCAACGTTTCAACCCCTGTGCAAAAAGCAGACGCACTTGTGCTCCGTATTGCTCACTAGACAATGAGATTGCGGCGTTAGCTGGTGAGAACGCCGAGCAACCAATCACGAAGCAGAAAGCGTAAACATAACAAACCGCACCCTGCGTTCCTTCGGCTGTTAGTGACTATGCACACTCTGAGAAACCTAGAGCGTTTGCTTTCCCACAAAGCAATTTGAGAGAGTCAGTCGCCGCAATCTACGGAAAGCAGCTCGGCGAACGACAAGGCTGATCATAATTTCAGACCTAATAAAAGAGTCTACGCAGTGGCACTGAGAATGGTGCATCGTCATGCTCTGTGACACAGCATAGACAGTCTTCTACTTTTTTAAAGCTTTTTAGCATATTTTTAGCCGGTTCTCTACTTTCCTCTTCCCTTGTCTTTGCACGAATTTTACCAAAAATACTTTGAGAGAAACTAGAAAATATTTTTTTCTCGCCCATCCCCGCATACTAGTTGTTATTTCTTCAAATCAACGCAGGAAGATCTTGTGCGTTCATTTTTTGATTCGAAGTATTTTTTTTTTTTACTTTTCATATGACAGAGCGTAATTAAAAGCTTAAAGCACCGAGAAAAGAAAGAATACAGAAAAATAAAACAACCGTATATTATCTGACCACGATTACAAATATTCTAAAAATGCTACATATCAGAGGCACACTGCGTTTGGTTTAATTACTTCGACTAACTCAACGTGACTACTATCTCTAAAATTATTCACAATTGTTTCTCCTTTCCACAGCAAACTGTGTACTCATATTGAGACCGAGCATATTTAGGGTCGAATCAGGTCTAGGAGTTCTGGAATCCGTTATGAACCTGTGTCTAAAAAATGACTTGCCCCTTGACTTTCTTTCAACGGAATCACGTCGAGTATGGTAGCTCTTCACAGACTGATGACGTGGTAGCTCTTCACAGACTGCCATCGAAGTCCGACAAAGTTTCCGGAATCATCCTACGCTTTGCACAACAAGGAAAACGCGACCAGTGGCTTCGGAATAGAGAAGAACACTTGCACGCTGTCAACGAAGCATTTACATTTTGGAGAACTTATCCAAACAGAACAAGGCACTCCTCTCGATCACGAAGGAATGGGCAGGTCAAAGGTTCGATCAGTTTGTATGGCATAAAAATGGAAAGAATCTTGTCAGGCATGGGAAGGGTGAGCGGGCAGCTGTTGTCAGATGTGAAGATGACCTGCGAAAGTTGCAGTAGTCCTTCTTTGTTTGTTTTTGTTTTGTTTTCTTTTTGAGGGTTCGATTAGTTGTTTATCGTTTTAATGCTTGGTCATGATTGTTTTCTTCCATGTGACCGTGAAGCATATCTTTGTATTGAACGCCATGTTTCCACGAAATATTTTTATGTGACTGCTCAATCTGTAAGAAATAAAAATATAGATTTTGAAGTGTTTTTTAATCAGGTTCCTTTTTTTGTTCGATGTAGTAATGTTATCGGAAACCTGGTATTGCAATCATATTGATGTTCTGAAACTTCCTAGATACGCTATCGTTTTCTTGAACCGTAGTACTCGCAGTGGGTGGCGGGGTAAGTTTACTAATTAAGGACACAATTAACTGTAAACAGTTTTCAGATTATTCATGTATTACACGGGACTACGAAGTATTACCAGTGCGTGCAAAAAGTAAAATAATCAGTGTGTTTTATCGGCCACCAAATGGAAATGGCGAGATCTTTTTTCTATGTTTAACACATATCTTCGATTTGTCAATGGTAATAATTATACCGTGATTTGTAGCTGGTGCTTTTCACATTGACATGCTGAAAGATAACATATTAAAAGGAAAATGAATATAATCATAGAAACCAATGGATGTATAAACACAATAAATATTCCAACTAGAGTTACTGTAAGCTCTGAAACACTAAATGATCTAATTTTTAGTAACGCCGATAGTACAAATATAAAATCTGGGCTTATAAGCTACCATTTAAGTGATCACCTTCCGATATTCATGTGTTTGAGAGCAAGAAACCCTAAACAAAATATAAATAATGTATCCTACCCGTTTCAACATATAATCAGAAGGTTGAATGCTTTCAGACAAGAGATTGCAGAAACCAATTGGTGTGATATGTTTGGTTCAGAAGATGTTGATGAAGTCTATGGACATTTCTTAAAATTATTTAAAAGCATTTATAGTCGTCAGTTTTTGTACAAAACGTTTAAGGCATCTAGGAAAATGAAAAAAACCGTGGATAACACCGGATGTCCTTGGAAAAAATTAAAACAAAGAACGCAATGTACCAAACATTTGATAAATCTAGAGACACGCAAAGTCTACGGTCATTTAAAGTATATCCCAATCAACTAACGAAATTATTATGTGCAGCTAAAGCTGAGTATCATGAAAAGGTGTTGAACGATAAAAATGGTCGTACGGAATTCGTTGTCAAAAACTGAATTCAGTATTAAATCTTGGTTCGGGCCGTCAGCATGTTAATATCATTAACCACGATGGTGTGTGTCTAAGCGGCCTTTCCTTAGCGAATGCTTTCAGTGAGTATTTTGCGAATTTACCTACTACAGACATTAATAAGAATCCTTGCAAATACATAGAATTCAAAAATAGTCATTCCATGTTTCGTGAACCTGTTACAAATGCTGAGGTATTTCGTACATTTACGCAATTAAAAACAGCTCTAGAACGCGACTGCGATGATATACAAATATCCGCGCATTAAAATTCGTTATTGATATAATTGTGCCATACGTAATCGATATTTTTAATCTTTTTGCTTTTCGTCTGTAGTATTTTCATATGGCGATGCAGGTGGCGAAAGTGTCTGTCCTTCACAAGGAAGGAGATGAAAATAATTTTAGCAATTATCGACCTGATGTCAAATTCTTCCCTTATTCTCTAAAGGCTTCGAAAAGTAATACAGTCCCGTCTTGTACAGTTTGCGAATAAGCACGATTTACTCTCATCCTCGCCGTTTGGTTTCAGAAAAAACCGTTCCACGGAATTAGCTCTCTTGTCCCAGAAATAATATATATTACGAAATTTTTTAGGAAAAAAAAAAGAACTGTTGCAGGCGTGTTCGCAGGTTTTACTAAAGTATTTGATTTTGTGGATCATACCATTCTGCTTTGTAAACTTGATTGTTATGGTATTTGAGGGTTGCCGCTATTACTCTAAGTTCCTACTTGATTCACAACTTGCATTATATTAACATTAGGGCATTCTTCCGATAAAGAACGTATCATTTCAAGGGGTTCCACAAGGAAGTATTTTAAAGCCCCATCTTTTTAATCTGTATATAAACGATATCGTTAAAATAGACCCTGTTTCCTAAATTTGTAATTACTGCAGACGACACTAGCATATTTCTTTCCTCTCTAAACAGGGATGAAATTGTGGATGCTGCTAATTTTACTTTGTCAAGTTGGTGTGACTTGGGCAAGGGGAAAATAAACTAAGTATTAACCCTGGAAAGACAAATTTAAGGCTATATTTCTTTCATCCAAAAAATAACAAAAAAAATTATGTCGAGGATTCTGGTATTTGGCTCAAGTCCGATAGAGATCGTGGATAATTAATTTTAAAACACTCAGTGCCTTTTATTTCTGAAAATATGTCTTAGGATAGCCATGTGAATTATTTGGTTTCCAAATTGTCAGGTGTTGTTGGTTTAAACTTAGTACCGCCACAGTCAGAAATTCAAACAGTTCGCGGAAAAATAATTATTTGCAATGCTTTGTTTTACTCGCTACTTAGTTATTGCGACCTTGTCTGGGGCAAAACCACAGAATTCAACCTGAACAAAATACCTGCTTAAAAAAAATGTTGAGAGCCATCTTCAACGCACCTCATAGAATCCCACACTGAAACAATGTTTAGTAATTTGCGAATGTTAAAAAATGCATAACCTATCTGTTTATAGACTTCTAATCAACATTAAGAGTGAATACAAAAAAAGGATGTTTTCTTTCAAACGAGATAGCTGCAATAAAAAAATAATACGGTTTACTTGACCCGCCATAATGAATATTGGAAGGTTCCCACATGCAGGTCAAATTATGGGCAGCAAATGCTTCGGTATTTAATACCTAAGCTTCTGAACAACTTTGGAGAAAAAATAGAAATCTAGAAACAATATCTCCCAAACAGTTGGGTAGCATCTTTTTTACATATTTGAACTTTCTGTGTCTTGCTTCTGCTATATTTCCATTTGCTCATGTATAATGTTCTGTGCATGACTGTTCTTTGTTTTCATTGTACGAAAACTGTTGTCCAGTGGCTGCCGATTTGGGACTAAAAGCAAGTCAAGCTTCTTGCTGAAGCTTTTTTTCCCTTTTGCTCCGCCAACTATTTTCTTAAATTGAAGTAAAGATTATTATTATTATTATTATTATTATTATTATTATTATTATTATTATTATTATTATTATTATTATTATTATTATTATTATTATTATTATTATTATTATTATTATGTTTCCGGCAAGCTTCGCAGCGTGTGCTGCTTACTTTACAATAATAGGGTGTTTATGCCATTTGCCGTAAGAAAATCAATTGCTGATGCTCTTGCTTATCGTATACTAAGTGTATGGCATCACATTATTTGGTAACTGTGCAGGAATATATGGCAAACCAAAATTGACCGCCTCCTTGGGAATTTGTTAAGAAGTGTAGGTTATCATTATGATCTTGCACCAGAAGCTGACATCTTTGAGGCTCTACAACTGCCTAACTTCCATTCACTTTTTTTTGCAATGTGTTGTGCTTTCTCATTTCTGGAGCAGCGAATTTAAACATCCCTTTGTGCATCGCAGAGATTTACGTACCTCTGATCGCTTCATAATCCCCCGGTGTCTCACAAGATATGGTAAGCGAGAGCGCTCTTATTATGTGCCATACATTTTTAATAGACTCCCTAACACACTTTTTTGAAGCTAACAAATAGGAGAAAACTTGAAAAATTTATTGAACAGTTTTACGCTCTAATTCATTGTACGATTTCAATAATGTACTGTTGGTGTGATATATTGTATCTGATATGTTTATGGGATAGTGTGAGGTGATTATTTTTTGTTTACTCGTGTAGTGCGATACATGTTTTAAATGTGTGCTCTGCGGACTTCTTCTGTGCTATCTGTGACATTCCATTTGCTGGGTTCTGTCCTTCAAGCCTCTACTGGCTTCGACCGACCCGTCACCTTATAGTGTTATGAAGGTATCTAAATAAATGAAATGAAAAATGAAAATGAAATGAAAATGAAGGGCTCGCATGACGAGGGCAAGCTTATTCAGAGTCCGCTTACATCTGTTAAAGATTAAAAGGTCTATAAAACTGAATATATTGTTCATGTATCCAATTTAACTATATTTCATGGTCATAGAAGTCGCCCATGAGAATCATTTCTATCGATCATCCTGCGCTCGAACTGCAAATTAGGACAACCAGAAAACAGCCTTCGGCATTTGATTTTGTACTTCATACTCCCTCCACAGATGTCAGTAAGAAGTATTTTCCTACTAGCTGGTTTAGCCTTCAAAAGTTATCCTCTCTTTATTGATTCTTTTTTGTCGCAAATCTGATGTCATTATTAAACCGTTTCCTGCATCTTGAAACCACGTCCATGAAACGTGTCGTCACTATGCGCCGCGTCCAGACCCCAATCATACTCCGCCACTTCACCATCACTACCACGCACCCAACCTAACCTCCGTAACCCCCACCCCACACCCCTCACCTCCCCGTAACAAAACGACAAGCAGCTTCCGTCTTTTTCCTCCGTTGTTCTGTCGTTCATTCGACTGTCCTTTATTTTTATATTTGTACGCTTCTTCTCGTATCCACCGAGTGCACTCACACAGAGCACGCACTCTGAACTGCGGAAATGCACGTTCACAATAACACTCCGAGAAGAAAGGAAACAAACACGTAAAAACAAGAACAACAACAACAACCAAAAACTAGCAAAACATAAACACGCACACACAGAGAAGCAACAGAGATCCGACTCTCTTCGTGTTTCCCGAGTACCGGTTTTGCTGTTTTCCCTCGATTTCGTTCTGAGTCCAAGGGTTGAACCCTCGGCGGAAGGCGTGCAGCGAAACGCGCGACCTCTGCGCTGATTCGCGTGCGTCGTACACACTGCCCGGATCGAACCGAGAGGTTTTCCGTCGGCGTCAAGAGCGGCCCCTTCGTCGGTCAGCCCTCGCTCACGCAGTGGTCGAACAACACGGAAGTCTGGTTCCCCGAGGCTAGCCGATGATTGACGACCTCGACGCGTTTCTCGCTGCTCCCCGGAGAACCACGCGGGCCGGAAAACTCCGCAATCTGTGACGTAACGAACGGCGCTTTTGGTTCTGCGTTAGTTTGTCTGTGCACGGAGTCGGCGGGGAGGTTGGTGGGAACTGCACGTTCCTCAGAACACGCAGTTCCTCAGAACACGTGCCGCTCTGTTCCTCGAATACAACTGTGGTCACTGGAAGCTCAAGAAACCAACAAGAACGACAAAGAACTGATTGAAAAAAACAAGGAAGCGTAAATATAATGAACCGTTCCCAATGTCTCTTAAGTTGTCGGTGAACCCTTTCAAGATGCAAGACGAGCAGCCATAGTTGAGGAGCGTGACCTCAGGAAAGTCGAACACCTACCATGTTGGTATTATCCGCATGTTAAAACGACGCCGTTCCTCAATATCGTAATGCATAAAAACTTAGTCATCTAGCGGCACCTGTAATGTGTCTGAGTTTAGCTAGGGTTAGCTCCTTGAGTCGACTAACGTTTCTCTTTATAAATATTTTTGGTTTCACCAAAACTGCCCGTATTATATAACAGGCAATAGCATATCGAAGGAAAGGCAGATTAGAGTAGGGTACAGATATATCACTTTCACAACACTTACGAAACCATCGAGAATAAGAAGCAGCCTCTAAAGTCACCTTCTTAAAAAAAAAAACTAAAGAATGTTTTTTTATTAGTTTGGTTGGAACACTCGTGTCAAAAATATTATTTTACGCGAAAACAAAAAATCTTTTAGAGCAATATTGACGGCGCGAGACGCGATTTAGTCGGCAGTTACCTCCTTTCCACTTGTTTTCCCTCTCGGCATTTCGGGCGCGTGGAGGAGAGGTGGATCGGCTTCGCCTTCACGACCGAGATGGTCTTTCCGGAATGACCTGTGACGTCATGGACTTATCGCGCAGAATTTCAAATAAATCTCTCGGCGTCAATCATAGCTGTAGAAAAAAATTTGATCGCGTAAAATTATTTTGACACGCGGAAACATGCGTGTCAAAAATAAATTTTACGTGATTTTTGACACAGACGTGTACGCAATCTTACAAACAGACTTTAAAAAAAACATTTTTTTTCCTTTTCAGGGTTTTTTTAGAAAACACCAAGAAGACTTTTCCGCTGGAATCAAAAGAGAGGATCGTTACATGAGAGTCAACCACCAGGCAACGCAGGAACAAAATTCGTTCAAAGTGAATTCTAACACGAAACGCCAACTCGTTTGAAAGCTGATTTTACTGACTGCAGTGCTGAGCGACCCTCGTTACTTAATCTTGTGTCTTCATCTAACACAGGCCAAGGCCACGAGGATAGTCGAGTTCCTTCGCCGCAGATCTGCCCTTCGATGGCGCAAATATCGGTTTTCCGAGCACGCGACTCGATCCTGAGATAGCGGGTTTTCTGGCTCACGGGCAATTCTGCATCCGCGACATTCTCAAGTGTGATCCTTGTGTGTGATTAGGTGCTGTCGTCGTAGTTTACTGCAGATGTTTCTTGTTTTTTACTTTGTGACTTGAACATTGTTATTGGGGCGCTTATTGATAGCAAGGATACGGCGAATCATTACATTTATCTACTTATTCATTTTTCAAACTTAACTTCTCGCGTATATTTTTGTATTATCTTTCAGTCGGTACCTTATTCGTAAGCTACCCGTCTTTTCGGGTGTTTTGTGCACTGTTATACGAGGCACGGGAGCGAGCGCGAGGGCTTTCCTAAGAAAGAGCTAGTGCAAACACGTTGCTAAGAAGCGAACTATCACACCTGTGCCTTTGATAGCACTTCACCAAAACTTGAAAGATAAAGAATAAAATCTTAGAAAAAGTTTCAGACATATATATTTTTGAATAACTGTAGTTTAAATAACCCTCGCATTATCTTATTAATGTGTCGCACATACACATTTCAGTTATTCATATAAAAGACTGCAAACATGTACCTCTTCGGAAATTATATTTATGGGAGAAAACAGCTGAAAGATCGTTAGCCACTTGCGTGATCTATAGCAGCAACTTCCTGTTTTGTAGACACCGACGAACTTTAAAATGAACACGAAGGCGTCGTCCCGTCTTGCCTTCGCGCCCGTTATTTTTATTTTATTTTTTACTTTTTTATTTGCTTTTACTTTGTAACTTCCGTAGCAAATTATTAGTACGCTACAAAAACGCAAATATCGTTGAAGGCTCGTTAGCCTGTGATTATTCAGAGCGATTGGTGACGCTCACACGTTTATCTCAAGGACTGGAAAAGAAGCAAAAATTACATTGCACGCATACTGCAAGTAGTTTTGGGAAGTTTGGCTTTTCTATCTAAGATGTCCTTAAGTCAATGGGACATTATGATTTGTTTGTTAGCATGCTTACAAGTTCACCATATGGAACGCGTCTGTCTGCGTTAATATATATATATATATATATATATATATATATATATATATATATATATATATATATATATATATTATATATATACTTTATTGGGCATCAAGAAATGTCACAACACATTAAATACGGTGTGTAATCTCATATTCATATATATTCATATAGCCATTGAGTCTCTTTCGTTTTGATATAAGAAGCTGAATTTCTGTATTCTTTGCAGGACTAAAATGAAAAGCAATACTCATCCAATTGAGTTTTAATTAACACTCCATTGGTTATTGCTTAAGCCAGCTCCACTTTCACAGCCTGCGTAACCAAACAACAAAACATTGGTATACATATCAGATATTAAACCACATGTTCAATAACTTGGAATTGCCTATAGCAAAAGTAAACTAAAGTGCTGTCTTATCAGATGTAACAGGAAGAAAGTAACAACCTTTTTTATATATATTTACGTTTTGTTTTTTCCCAGATTAGCTAACCACGTCCCCTGGCGAAAATTTATCGGAAGTGTACTCTGACAGAATACTAGACATGTGGGATATGACTAATGTTACCACAATAAAATTATAAACCTCACATCAACTCTAGACTGAAGCATCTGTTGTCGGTAATATTTATTAACGCCAACATCGCTACAAATCACAGACTGCTCAGAAGTCACTAATTCAGGTGCCACGCATACCGGCTGCCAACGACTCAAGGCTGTTTACAGAAATGCGAATTTAAATCAACCACGCTCGGTTAAAACTTGCACTGACGGTCTGAAAACCGGTTGCGACGGGTCCTAAAGAAATTAATTTAAACCGCCACTTTATCGCGCACAATCCAATTCTGCGGCAGAGGCACAATAAAAACCATATCGGTCTCGTCTCGGCTTTACCACCGAGGCGGCGTGTCAGTCGCGTTCCGTGCGAACCAAGCAGTCCGCCTAGCACGAAATCGCGCCTAATTCGAACATAGTCGCGAGTACTACAAAACAAAATTGCTTGTACCGTCGGTAGAAAACACGTCCGTGCTGCACACGGAGACCGGCTTAAACCCATAAAATGCGAACGTCGCTAAGTCCCGTGGGCCGTTACGAAAGCCCTCGGCTCAACCTCCTTCTTGCAAAGGAGAACGCGCAATTCAGCTAACTGGCGCAGCGTAGTACACTACACACCGGGGGCCACCCAGACGCTAAGAAATAAGCTACCATAAAACATAATTCGTTTTCCGACCGTCGACCTATCCCGTTTACGCCAGTGACCGTGTTTGCTCGGCCACCTGCATTCCTAAAACACCAATACCTGTTGTTGTTGCTTTTTATGTTGTTTCATGTTGAATTCGTCGCAGTCGGACATTTGATTCGACGTTGGAAACCGTTTACTTCGTAACGGTCCCGGTCCAGTTGTCGTTTATTCCTATGTAAACCCTTCGTACGTTTGTTTATACGATGGCTATGCTCCGGTCCACCTAACGGTGGACTTCAGCGGACGCTATTAGCCATCCCAGCCAATCCCGTGCGGCGAACGCATCATGTGACCGCGCGTATACAGCAGCGCCCTTACCAAAGACCACGTGACATTCACAAGCCATTGAATTGGCTCTGATGACTCGTAGCGTTCTCTGCGGTCCATCCTAGGTTGAAATGGAGGGCCTAAGCACTTTAAGTCATTTGTAAAAGCAAGAACCACAAACACAAGGACCGAATTTGGACCACATGCGCGGTCGTAATGCGCGTATGCGCCTGCCAACCAGAGAACCCCGTGGGCCGTTTGTACCCTCTGCCTCGTCGCTGCACTCTTTAATAGAGAAGCATCATAAAACGGCGATAAAAGTGGACGCCTGGGGGAAACCAATCGCTCGTTGTATAAGGGGGTCGCTATGTCGAATTTTTTCTTTTTTTTATCTTTCGGTGTATTTCTTTTTTTGTAGCGTCATTATCTGACGCAGTCCGGCTTTTTTTTTTCTTTCTTTTTTTAATACTCCGTTTGGCTCGTCCCTTCTTTGCTGCGCGTCAGAAGAAGGGAGCCAGTTTTGAGTTTTCCTTGACCGTCCGATCTGCCATCTTTCTCTTTTCCCCCTTCATAACCCAAAATTATATGTAAACTGTGCAATCACAAAAAAAAAAGAAGAAGCAAAATGCATTTTACGAAGAGGGACTCGATGGGCGTGATGAGTTCGTTATAGTTTCGTGTTGCCTGCTGTTCTCGTTTCCTTCTTGCGTCGCTGCTTCTCCAGATTGGGACACTAGAGTTACTTTACAAATTTAAAAAAACACAAAATGCAACAAAATCCCGAGTTTTTTTTTGTTTTTTTAGTATTTGCGACTAGTGAGGTTGCGTGATGAGTCTATAAGGACGCCAACGAACCAATCACGAGCAAGAGGCGTGAACGCCGGAAGCCACGCCCGTGTTTCTTAAACTACCAGTGATTATTTCTACCTCATCCCTTTGCGTGAAAGGAGACGCTCCAGTTTTCGTTGGAGTGTACAATTACTCGAGGAATAGATTTTGAAGTACGTTCTCTTTGTTTATTTCGTGTTCAACCGACACCCTTGAACAATCTATACTCTCTGTCTCGTGTTCCGTAAGTCGGAATAGTGGTGTGTCCAGTTCTCTCCCGATCCTACAGAAAACCAGATGGCGCTGGCATCTTTCCGAGTTGGCAGCTCGGTCTATAGTCCGGCTCGTCAAAGACATTCCTGCTTCTCCAGACGACGGCCCCTGCCGCGGTGTCCGCGGCTGCGGCCGGCTTTCGCTCCATAGGACTGTCAAATAGCGCCCGTTTCTTCTGACGCGTTGAGTGTTGTCCGCATCGCGGAACTCGGCTGCAATTGCGTGTGAGTAGCGGGTGTAATGGCGGCCCGGTTTCGGAGAATGGCGAGACCACGACCGGATCCGACAATACGCCGTTCACCCCTGAGCTGACAGTGCGCTGGGATGTATGTACGAGCTCGCTGGACCGACGAACTGCCTCCCTTTCGTCGGCTGAGCCCGCTTTCTGCGCGTGAGATTCGGCTGGAGCGTGGTCATGTGGCAAAAGATGGACGTGTGATTGGTCGAAAAGAGCACGTATAGCTTTCACAGCACTGTCAACTTAAGGGTGAATGGAGTCTGAGCCTCCGTGTGTGCCGCCATCGAGACGAGATTCGAGACAAGTCTTATTGTCCGTGGTGCTCACTCCGCGCATATATACAATGACACAAGTGGGTAGAGAGTAAAGAGCGTTCTCTAAAAAGCTCTCGCGCGCATTTCCCATGGAGCACACGAGCCAATCTCTGAGAACCATGGCCCTTACTGTAACCTGTGAAGAATTTTCCGTAAATAATGACGACCAAACCCGTTTCGAGGTAAAAAGTAAGTGCGTTTTGATACTGAACACGTGAACACCATGCTTAGCACCACGTCTAAGGTGAGAAACGCCTCGCTAGGGCTGGACTCCGTGAAGCGAATATGCGGCGAGCCACAGAAAAGCTTCGCCCGCCCACATGTTCGCTTTGCGAGGGGAGCAACCGCCACTGTTCTGCTACCGCACAAAGATCAAATGCCGCCTGTAATAGTTTATTTTCGTTTTTGCTGCATATTCGCTTCAGAAAGTCAAACAAGTTTAAGCTAACGTCGTAGACACTTGTGTTTTTTTTTTAGATTTTTCTAGCTTTGCTATTTATCGCAGTCCCTAAGTACCGGGTGTCTCAAATAGCGGCCAGTACTTTTTAAATCGACCGCAAAAATTCGGTTTCTTAACCTATCGCGCTACGATTTTGTGCTGCGTTGCCCACAGGTAGTGTTTTTTTTTCTCTAAAATTTGCAAAGATCGAACTTTTTCAGGAAAAATTTAAAAAAAAGGTCTTAACACACGGGACGAGTACGGGTCAGTGCTCGTGCCGCATGTTTCTTCTACGTCCTTGTGTCTTCTCACTGTTTTCACGATGAATTCCCATCAGCTCGCTCAACTATCCATTATTTTAAGTAAGCTTTCGTAAAGTAAGAAACATTCCTATGCAATGGGGTTGCACGCAGGGCCGGCACACCATCAAGCGCCCTGGAGAAACTCCGGCCTTTGCGTCTCCACCCTTTCATACACCCATGTCTACTAGGTACGAAATCACGTTGTATAGTGACCATCTGAATAGTTCCCCAGAACGAGCGTTTTATCAGCCGAGAACCGCACTCGAAAAAGGATCGGCGATCGAGCATATATATACGTCGTGCATGGCGCAGTTTTCAAATAAATCAAAGAAGCTCAAAATAATTTCATAGGAGGTGCGGCGGCACCTCCCCTGTTAATGGCGCCTGTGCGACCGCCCAGGTGGGCCACCCCTAAGGCCCGTACTGGAATTGCACGGCTCCATTTAAGGAACATTTTAAGACAAATGACTTTTCGCACGTGCATTCGTCGTCGCCTTATTTTAGACCTTGATCCTTCCTACAAACGAGGCGATCGCGTGCAGCACCTGTATACGCTCCCAGCGTCCTACCTGGAGCTTGGAACGCTTGCTAATGATCTGTTGACCTTCACGCGTAACCCATCTGCAAACTACGAGCTGAATCTGAATTCCTAGCTTGGGGAGTTGGAATGTATTTCGAGGATGCAGTTCAATATTTCTACGGCGTCTTGATTTCTGAGAGCATAACTAGATGTATGTAAAAATTCAAGACATAAATAATAATAAAACAACAATATCAGCGGTTAGCGGAGTGGGCCGCCAGAACTGTGATTAGGTCTGTTAATCCTTCAGCCTCTAATTGGTTTTCGTACTAGCGATATTGGTGCGGAGCGTACTTTTTATAACGGCGACGTGACCCACTATGTGATGGATTTTTTGTTGCTGCGATATTCGTCTCTTCAATCTCGTTTATGTCCATATGAGAGATTCGGCTAGAACCATCATTAAGGTAAATGATAATAAAAACAATTATTGCTGCTTTTAATTATCATAGCTATATATTTTTTATTCGTATTCTGTTCCAGAAAATAAATCTGAAGATCCTCAGAACAGCAGCCAAAGTTTCGCTAGAACTATTGGCATATCTTTCGGAGAAATATTGACCACTATTTTATCGCTTCACGAAATATTTCTTCCCGACTTCTCCGCATTGACAGTCCGTAGAAAAGAGTCATATTAAAGCGCGTATAGCTGCAACTGCTCTAACAGTCTTCAATAAGTGTGCACCTATTAAAAAGGACCCCAAAATCAAAGTCCCAGTAGCCTTCGATGAGCACGTACAAACGATTTTACTTCACCCCGCCTGCGTGCCTGAGGACACGAATTGTTGAAAACCGGCTGCCATAGACCACACCGAAGCGGCCGGTTAGCTTGTACGCAAGTCGACCTTGTTACACTTAATCCATTGTCGAGCCGCCCCCGAGAGCACGGTAGATAGATCGCCTTACAATGGGCGTGTGCAACGGGCCCTTGTGAGTGAGAAGCGGTTTAACCTGTCTCTGTAATGCAACGAGCTCGTTATCCATAAACGCCTACAACTGCCTTTCACGAAGGACAACTTCGAGCTCAGTGCTGAACACAGTAAAGCCGCAAATATTTTTCGTCAGGTCAAAATGTTGTATTCGGTAAGCCCTCATTCGCTCACCGCATTCTGCAAATTGCATTCATCGACATTTCAAACGCAATTTTATTTATTTTTTGTAGAGGGAATGGACAGAAAAGCTGCTCGTATACCGCCCGCCTTCGCCTCCCCGGGCAGTAAGCAAGGATAAAAAGTGAATATACACAATATTTAAAAAAAGTAATAAAAACACGCACACAAATATTTTAGAAAGTATTGCGTAGGGGGTCCGCCCAAAAGCAAAGCAATCGATTAATCCAGATATTTATTTTCACAACACCCACGGGAAACTCCCTTAACAAACAGTGAACAAACATATTAAAGCGACTTGCTTCCTTAGGGGATCCTCCACCTTGAGGAATGTTTCTGGCCGTTTATTTTCCCCGCTAAGTTTAGCAGAGAAAATGACGTCACATTACTTGATGTCACCTGACTTGTACACAAATTCACTATTTCCCTCTAAATTTAGCGGCGAAAATGACGTCACGGGACACCTATATACAAATTCAGTGTACCCACTAAATTTAGCGTGAAACTTGACACGTGAGCGGCCGCGGGTCTTTCGATTATGCCTGCAGCTAAATGCTTAACTAGACAACAACATTGTTGGTTCTACCCAATTGTTCATTTCTGGTGCCGCTCTTTCCGCACGATGTGCGAAAAAGTAAACGCGCGTGAGGGTCACTTCATTTTTCAGTTAGCGTAGCACGAATATTGGCGTTCCTCGATTCCGGTTGGCTCGACACATCTTATGTGATCAGTCACATGTGGCGCACCGCTGTATATGATCTCTAACAAAATCCACGAGGGCACGCGTTAAAGCGGAGCAAATCAGTTTAAACTCTGACCCGCAATCGGCCAGTAGGACGAGAAATTCCTCGTTTTCCGGTGGCTGCCGATGAGTAACATTAAACACGCAAAGATATAAGCTTGCGAAAAGCGCCAGTGATGTCGGTGATCGATCCCTCCACCGTCCGCGTGCTCAAAGGCCGACCTGCTGAATCGTCTTCTGCCGGGCAGAAAGCCGGTTCCCCGTTTCCTTCTTTCCATTACCTCTCGCACTCTTCTCTCCTCCTCTCCCCACAGTAGCGGGTCCCTGAGCTATCCCCGCAGAGAGGAGGAGGGTCCCTGTTTCGAATAGAAAGGAGAGTGTGTTTTCTCCTTTCTGGCTGCTCGTCGCCCTTTAAGTCCTTCGTAATTTTCTCGCCCATTGAGAAGTATCTTCTCCCTCGAGGCTTCTACAACATTAATTAATTTCCTTCTGTTCTTTATTGAATTAGAATCTTTTTTAGATGCTCGCGCTCTCTTCCCAATTCATAAATATGGCGGCAGGCTATAAGTGCGGTTTGCGGGATGGATAGGCTTAGGACTTATTTTTAGACAGTGTAGTGTTCCACTATTTAAACATGCCTTCGTAATATTTATGACGTAACCTTCTAGGTACCATGGAACCTGCCATTCAAAATATCCGGAAGCCTCTAATGCTCCGCGTAAGGCTTTATATACTAAGGTTCGGTCGTTCCACCAAAAAACAAACGCATAAAAACAAAAAGAAGTAATGACAATAATTTTTGCCGTGCACTTATGGCTTCAGCGGGTCCCTTCCGGTTAATATCGCATCCGCCCAAAGTAAAAAAAAGGAAATCGTTGCGTAATACGTATAAGCTATTCCCGTCGCTATATTTATACTGGGTAGTACGAAATTGGACGTTGATGGCTGCGGGCGATCTCGTTAAAGTAAAGAAAGGACCCAAAACGTCGTCTGCCGGTAACGCCTGCCTATACACTTCCTCGACGTGGCAGCTTGCGTAAGAGGTCTCTATTTATAAGTTCGGAAAAAGGTCAGCGGCGGCGGATGAGTCTCTCTGATGTCTAGTAAAGCGCGCTTGGAAGTAAGGGAGGAGGGTGGGGGATATACTCTATAAATTCTGCAGCGTCTAGTTGGCCGCAAAGCACTTGGGAGAGCCAGTCGCCGTAACCTACAAAGAAATCTCGACAAATGATGAGGCTGATAATATGCTTAGTTCTAAAAAAGCAGCCTGCTCTGTGACACGACAGCGCGTGACGTTTCAATGTGCTCAGTGCGGCAGTACAGACTATTTCTAGGTCTGAACTACAATCAGCCTTATCATTCACCAAGCTCCATCCGAAGATTGCAGCTGGCTCTTCCAGGAGCTTTGCGGGAAGTTGACACACTAGATAACTTAAAGTGTACTTTTACATTTATGGGTGGCATAAAGATGCGGACATTATACGGACATGTGCGTTGTTTGATCGACGTGCTATCTCTTAATAAACCTATAACTGTTGACGTAGTTGGCTTTGCACTAATCTTGTTAGTTGTCTGTTTCATAAACCATCTTCATCTCCACAGGAAGAAGACCGATCCATGATCGGGCATGAGAAGTAGACCTAGAGTTCCTTTACTCTCATTGCAATTAGGGCTGGGCAATCGATCGATTACTCTACTGATTAATCGATGAATGCTTTAATCGCGATAATTACTTTAACCGGTTAATCGGTAAAATGTTAACGAACCAAAAGTCAGTGAAAAAAAGTATTACACGCTTTCGCCACGCTCGCAACTGTAAGTGCGAGGCATGTAACTCTAGACAAGCGCCCAGAACGTTACATTTTCACTTCAACGCCATGCGAGTGCCCGTTTAGCCCAGCAGAAGAGACTATTGTGAACAATCAATGGAGGCCGCTCATGCCGGAGAATATCCACGGACCTCATTGCCTCGCGCAACTGGAGTAATAAGCTGTGAGTGTGGGTGTCTTCGAACTGTTCTCAACTACGTCTCAAAGTTGATTTATAATCGAAATTTTATATTGAGCCGTTTATCGCATATTCAACAAAGGCACAAAAAAAATGTATAAAGTTTTGAATTAAAAAAATATATTATGCATGTAAAATGAACGAGACCAATTAATCGATTAATTAAGCGATTAAAGGGTGGCGATTCATGGGGTTAAAACTTTTAATCCTCACCCACCCCTAATTCTAATCAATTAAAACATGTAATATATGTGTTGTGTGTACGTTTAGACAGCCGGAACTTAGCCTCAGTGGTAGTGATGCAAAACTAGCGATAAGTTGACTATCGATACTATCGATAGTCAACTATCGGTAGTCGACTATCGATAGTACTATCGATAGTTTTTTTACAATCGTTAGTCAGATTTCTGGCGACTATCGATACTATCGATAGTTTCGCACCACTAGAGCGAACACAGTTGCCGCATCGCCGCTCGACTACCTTCCTCCTCTCTTCGCCCAAACTCCCGTCTTCGTCATCACTGAAAGCTGAACTAAAGTTGGGATGGTAAGTGCTTGAACTAGTGGGTGTCCCCTGTGAAAAAATAAAGTGTGAAAAAGAGAAGAGGGAGCGACGCAAACTACTAGTGTCGCAAAACTATCGATAATAAACCATCAACAGTACTATCGATAGGTTTACGATAGTCGACTATCGATAGTTTTCCGATAGTCGATTAACGATATTTTCCGATAGTCGACTATCGATAGTACTATCCATAGCTTTTCGATAGTCGACTACCGATAGTAGTATCGATAGGTTTTCGATAGTTGACTATCGATATTACTATCGATAGTTTTTCGATAGTCGACTATCGATAGTACTATCGGTCGTTTTTTTACTATCGATAGTCAGATTTCCGGCGACTATCGATACTATCGATAGTACTATCGATAGTTTTGCACCACTAACATGAACACACTCCGGCCACCGATACCCCATTTCGTCACTACGCACAAATGCTAAAACTTATACTAAATGAAAGAAATGTGCACTGCGTGACATTGTTTTGCGTTAAACACGACAACGGTGCTTTTTCTTTTTTTTTTCAGTTTACTCAACAATTTTGTTGACGATCCTGAAATTTTACAGCCTAGATTAGTGCCCGAAATGAACACAAAATTGTAAAGTATTGCCTAAACACAAAATTGAAAAGTATTGCTCAAACACAAAATTGTAGAGTATTGCTCAACTTACAAAGCGTCTAGAACTTTGATTCAAATTTAAACCTCGCTTATAATCTTCGGTCAATAATATTACGTCTATTTTGTTCGCAGATTGGATATTAGGATTATTTCCAGGTATGCCACACATCGAATATAGTGGCAGAATGAAAGAATATGTCGTTTTCCGTGATATTCACATAATCTCAAATAAGGCTTTTCGTTTTGTTTTTTTACGTCTCGGAGTCGTTACTTTTTGCGGTATTTTTTTTTTCGGAAACCACTACTAAGATAATAATTTGTTGAAGCGATGTACTTATTTTCAACAAACAATTTCAATTAACATATTGAGTTTGGAACTGGATACAAAATTTTTATATTGTCGTTTGGGCCAGAAACAAGCTACGTTGTTTACATGACGTGACCAATATGGTTATCCACGAGACATCTCGAAATGCAAACTGAGGCAATTTACCCTTAGGATATTTTCCAATATTTGGCAGTTCCGCATTTCGGGCATGAAGAGGTATCGCCCAATTTCACAGCAGCTTCGTTCTATCATGTTTACGAAACTGAGCAACCGCTGCTAAAGACTTGTTCGTTCATACGTCGCTACGAAAATACGCGTGCCTTCGTGGAGATAAGGGTTGCACATACGTAGGCGCTGGCCAGGAATTTAAGATGGCTAAGGTCACAAACAAAAACCAAACACCAACACCACACAAAATAAGTGAGGAGCAATGGCCGGACACTCCAAATAAACTGTTATTTTCTTATTTTTCTGTTACTCGCTTTATGCGACATTCCACGCCAGATCACACACAAATATAATATAAATAGACACCACGTAAGCAGCTTTCCAACAGCAGGTACCCTCCCCCGTCCCCCAAATCCGTTATTCTTTATTTTATTTTTTAGCTAAAGAGCCGTGTAGTTTTAATACAGCAAACAAACGCTTTGAAAGCCCGTGCATCGTAACTCCAACCACCGCAGCCAAGAAACAAAATATACCCTGTTAGAAGAACAGCGCGAAACCGAATCACAACCTGCTTCGAGTTGCTCAAGCGTGCACCCGCAAGGCTAGGGACCACGGGAGAGGCTGCTGCTGTCATGGCCCGTACGGTCATGGCCTCGCGTAAAAACAGAAAAAGAACGACAACGTGTCCGAGTTGCGCAAAAAAGAGCTCGTGGTCAGGCGTGTTGCGGCGGTCGCGCGGGGAGACCTCTAATTGAAATCCGCGCACGGCCGCCTGCTCTCCCCTGCTGTTACAAGATGCGGGGAGGTCCGGCTTTACCATAGCCTTTCTCCGGTCGCCGGCTTGTCTTGGCGGCCGGTCGACTTCGTGGCTTTTTATAGGCACGCGATTAACAACGCCTTGTTTTTCGGGTCGCCTTTTTGCGCGATTGTGGAAAGAAAACACGCGTGTGGGAACTTCGTTGCGGTTGCGTGAGGAGCAGGCCACGGGCATCTACGGAGCTAGGGTCATGCGTTCCCCGCCTCAACGCGTTACGAAAAGAAACGGCGTTCTCTCTGAAGTGATTTGTGTGGATTAGTTGGAGGGCATGTGTCGTTGCGATATAGCAAAGCCCCTTGAGAGACGGAGCCTAAATAACTAGAGTTTTTAACAACTCCAAATTTGACAGAATGTAGCCAGATGTGAAGACAGATCACGGTGTGTTCTGTAATTTGTTGCTATTAATAATGTTGTGTGTCTGCGTTTGTAGTTAATAAAGAGAAGACCCTCGAGTAATAAGTGCAACATTAAAATGGCCGTATTATTAGTCTTTCCGTATAAAGGTAAATGCGGATTATAATTTTTAAAAAAAGTCGGTGTTGGACAGGTAACACACAATGTCCCTGCCAGAAACGGGACGTCACTTGAAACCTCACGCATAGGTTTGCGTATTTTTTTTTTACTCTGAGTGAAAATTTGCTTAAAAAATACCTTTGCTATAGCATTTAGTGTATCAATGTAAGCTGTCAAGGTTAAAAAAAAATCAAAAATATTTCTGCATGGACAAAACTACAGTTAGGCCTTTGAGGTGTGTCCTTGAGCTATTGCAAGGACATGTGATCTCGAAAAGAACAAATCTTCCTAACTGCGCGCACACAATGGGCACCTACGGCACTAATATTTTTTTAAGTCAAACATTTATGTATTGTATTACCTACAGTTTTAATTTTTATTCAGTCGGAAAATCAGATAGAGCACACAAGCAGGGAAGCATTACTTATATCAGAATGTCGCACGGCGAATTTTTGTCCTCGGCAATCGTTGTAACGAAACAAAACATACTGGAATCAATCGCGGTAGTAGAACATGAAATCCTTCGAGGCATTTATAACTACGGCCGATATTGCGCTTTAGGGACTTTAGTTATGGTCGAAGGAACGAATAGAGAGACGAAAAAGAACCACCGAGGCATAAAACTCAGCAGGTATGACTACATGATCAGAGCAGCGCAGTATACATCGCTCACAGCGTAGAGGATGTTTAATGGTGCAGAAGCGCATCGGGACGGCGATCGTTTTCCTTTCGGGTTTGCCATCACCAACTAAACTTATCACTCCCATTTAAAAAAAAAAAAAAGTCTAAGATTATGGCGCATTTACAGCACGTGATTAGTTTAGCCGGTGATATCAAACGCACAAAAGAAGGTTGTAGGGAACGGTTTTCGCACATCAATGGTACGGTCGGGCCTCCGGTACGAAATCATCGTACCGCATCGGATGTTAAAAAGAAAACGGTTTCCTAAAACTCTCTACTAACTGCCTTCTTTCTCTCGTACCGACCGTTCCGTAACGCGGATTGATGCCTCCCATTCGTTGCCAAGATGGCTTTGAATCGAACACGAGGTCGCATCATCGGTGTCAGATATGCGTACCACGGGAGCCAAGTGGACCTAGCTGCTCGGCACCGATCTCTTCGGCGCACTATAGCAATGCCAGCCAAGTGCTCGTCTAGGAAAAAGTCGGAGAGTGACGCAACGAACGTCACTTATCCAAGGCGTACGCATCGCGACGGTCAGAACATTGGACGCGAATCAGACTGAAAAGTCCCCTAGACGACGGTAAACACGGGGCACCATCACGCCGAAAGTATGGGGGCAGAGTTTCCGAATCACCGTCTTTGAGACACCGCGTGCTTCCACTTTTTTTGGCCAAGTAAGTATACGGCAAGCGGTTTACTCCAGACTGACGTTTACTCCAGACTGGGGCTCGTTTCCACTTCCTTTTTTTTTATATAGCTACGGATGTTTTTGTGTTTACATTGAATCCGGTACGTGATTAAAACATATGAGATAAATCGGTCAATGAGTGTGATCAGAAAACGTTAGTTGTTTTGATAGACGAAATTTAGGAAAACTATGTCGTTGTCAGGAGCTATTTTAGTTTTTGCTGATTAGACAAATATTGTGCTGAGGTTCTAAATTGATGTGGTTCTTATTTCATAATAATTCTTAATGCACCCGGCTTATTTGGTATAGATGCAATAGCATATCTTACTCGTCATTTGATTTCCGCAAACGGGCTCGTTTCATCTTCGGCCTCGCATGGTTATACGATGATCTATCGTCTTATCAATACTTGAGATATTGTTTTCTAACAATACTGTTTCGGACAGAAGCTTGCATTGTCACACCGAAGCATGCTTTGAGCCACAGCCGGGCAGTTAAATCGAGCACTACAGGTATTTAAAGCAAGCCCTTTTCGCCGACGAATACCATTTGTTAAAACATCCTAAATACGATATAATTTCAGAGTCGACAACGATATTGTGCTTTTATTAAACACAAAAATAACCGAGCTAAATATACGCTTTAAGTACAAACAGTTCGACAACAAAGTTGAGAAAGTAGTAGAAGGGTATGGTAAGCTTGGAGGATGAGTATTCCGATTAACCTTAGAACGGAGAGGTTCTACTTTTGTTGCGTACGATGAAAATGAAAATATCCTGCCTGACGCATACGCAAAACAAAAACAAATTGTAACGTTTCTTTTTGTTTTTTCAGTGGCTCCGACGTATCAACAGATTGCACTCTTATCCAGTAGAACGTCAAGGAAGTAACAATGTGAGAATCTCGATTAGTGTATATTTCTGAAAGAAAAATACAGTCTGTACACCCTCGTTTTGCTACATGTCAGCAAAGTACACTTGTGAATACGTAAAATAAGCAACGACGTGCCAAGCTGCATCATTGCAAACTGCCCCAGACTGAATCCCCGGTTCTCCCACTTACTCGCCGTGAGTAGGGACTCTCTGGCAATGAAAGATCAGATCTGTCTTGCCTATCCCTGTTGTTTCTGCACTACATTACACGATGCAATGTAGGCAACCTTACCCAAGACTACCGAGTGAAGTCCTGCACTTTACGTTCTGCTCAAGAACCTGCCTTAACTTTGGAGAAAACTAGCATGGATTTTTGTGGGCTACCACATTCGATAATTTACCAAAAAAATCATTAACTTTCTAGACAAATGCATCTCCCATGTTAGGTACCTATTGACAACCAAAATGCTTAAAAAGAAAAAGAAAAGAAGACGAACTTGCGCAGTTATACTTTATAAACCGCTAATCGCATTGTTATTTGTTCATAAAAGAGAACGCAAAGAAAAAATCCAAGCCCGTGGTGCTGAAAGAGTAATAACTATGGAAAAGTATCCTTCGTTCAGAGTTGTGTCTGGAAAAATACAGACAATCCTGGAAAATCTGTCACACACTCTCGTGGTCCATAGACTAGTCAACACAACGACACGCACCGGACTTTTCCTTATGCGGTATACCCCAGGTTAGCCCAGTTCAGCAAAGTTCTACGCTATTACCTCCCAAGAAGAAACAAGCGCGCGGCTGCTATAACAGATCAAGAAACAAAGCAATGAAACCACTGTCCATCAACTCACCGGTGAGCGACACTCCTCCTCCGATGTATCGAATGCCTCGCACCGCGCGCGCGTATCCTTTCTCGCTCTTTTCCAAGCACTCCAGTTCCGGCGTCGAACGTTGTCACAACCGAGGAGCACCAGGCATCCGAGCACAACTAGCGGGACCGGCACATAACACAACAACAACAACAATAAAAAAAAAAAGCGACAGCACCCTCAAGAGAAAGAGATTCGACGAGGCACAGCAGGGGTAGTAAACACCTGGCCTACGTCCGAACTCCTTCACCAACACACGACGATACACAAGATTAAAAACGAGACCAGATCGCGGAGAGGCGACGGGACCTCCGCTGTGAGCTCGCGCGCGCACTGCCTGACCGGTCGGCACCGCTAGCACGGCGCAAGTAACAAAGCTGGGAGAGTCCCACAGTTCCACACACACACACATAGAGAGAAGAGCGAGACTGCTGCGGCGCTTCCGACCCTTTTTCACCTTCTCGCCCTCTTCTCTCAACTTTGTTTTGCACCCTCTCGCGATCCCCTCTTGCCCACCTTTCTTGTCCTCGGATGGTGTCCATGATTTCGGCTGGTCTTCCAATCGGGAAAAGCAGACCCAGAACCGGTTTGGTGCCGCTGTGCCGACCGCTGCTGCTTGCGTTTCTGTCGGCCGGTCGGCCTTTTTCGAATGTGAGCAAAAGAGCGCCGCGCTCTTTCCCTGCCTTCTCCTCCTCTCTGCCTCTTCCCTGGGCGAGTATTTCGGTTACTCAGGTAGTGCGGGCACCGGCAGTCACCTGGTTTGCTTCCGAGTCCCGACCGTGGTACGACCGGCCAGGTCGCGTCGCGGGCGGCGTCCTTCTGTACGGTGGCCCAAGGAAGAAGACGCAAGGTTGACGGATGGGACCTATGGACCGTTCTAATAATGGCCTTCTGCACGCCGCCATCTTCGTCTATTGAGCTGCTGAATCCGTTCTAAGCACGCGCAGTAGTTCTGCGAAATTTCAGACGCCGCGCATGCGTGCTACAGCCCTCGGCATTTTTCGACAAGGTGATTAACGCTGGAAGGGTGTGTAGGAAGAGGATGTCAATGTGAAGATGTGTCGCGTAACTGTGTTTCGTCTTTGCCACGCTCTTTCTCACGTTGGGTTCGCGGGAACTTTTGTGACGACCTTGCACTTCCGACTTTAACGACCATGAGATCAACGAAGACAAGACAATATTTCTCCTTTTTTGTCTTTACGCTTGCCATTGTCTTTGCCGTTGTCCCTGTCTTGTCCTGTCACCGGGAATGACGTTGTCGAGTTGCAGGACAACAACCGGCGCAAGACGTACTATGTAACTGCGTTCGGTACTCCTTTGATGATGGCATGTTCGATGTTATCTTTTAACTCAACCATTCTTTGTACATGAGAATAGCTATAGCCGCACATTTTAAGTCCCCGCTTCCTACTTATTTCAACTATGGGTTGGGATGAGCAAATTTCTAACAAAACTTCATTGAAGGTGCCTGTTTAAGTAGACAGTAGGAACTGAAAAAGACAATAGGAATTTAAGCAATTTTGTGGCCGCCGAACATATCGACTTACCACTTATCACACTTTTTCTGACTACGGAGAGTTCTGCTGCCCCTGTCTCTAACTCAACAAATGAAGCTCTGGAAGGTTATTTACCGTGATGTTAGACATGGTCGGTCGATTAACGATAGAGCGACTCACATTCTGTGAGGTCAGAGTCTGAGGAGAGAACCACCATTAATAGTGGGCAAGTTTGACAACCAGGTCACTGCTTGCTGACCACTACCAGTTAATGAGGAGTATAGCATGACCATGCCATCGGCTCATTACAGCGAAGCTGTGTATGACTCGTTGGTCGGATTTTTCGTCTCCGTCGACAGATGATAAGCACATAGCGCTCCCCGCATGCGTTTCTCGGTACAGGTCCCGGTTGCATAAGCTGCCGTGGCGACGGCAGAGTACGAAGTGTGGAGTGACGTCACTAGCCCCGCTAACAACGGGAAGCACGCAGCGCTCCCCGCATGCGTTTCGCGGTAAAGATTGCGATTACATAAGCTGCAGTGGCAACGGCAGAGTACGAAGTCTTTCATATATAAAAAAAGTTTTAGTACAGTGCGTTTACTTTTCTTTCGTCAATCATTTGGTATAGACACTTTTGCTCTTTACAAACATGAACTGCCGCTTGCGCCCCAAGCGACTTACGGTCGCACTGTCTTTGCAAACATGTTGAGCTGGCTTATGTCACAAGTGCTGGAAAGCCTAAATGTTACACGGACAACGAAGTTGAAAATTTAACGAGGGCCTTCGGTTGTACAATATTATATTACATCTTGGAGGAGGCAAGTTGGTTTACAAGAATACTCGAAACATTTTAACAGATCTCACACTCCGTTCTTTTGGCGTTCACCTGGAGAATTGGTGGTTAAACTTTTCACCTACATTTCAAGCAGCGATGCTAAGGTGACCTTTGTTCATTCCTTTAATAAACCGGAAGTTCTCCGGGACGTCAAATGCTGAAGCATTACCTGGTGGCGTTTGGAAAAAGGAAGGTTTAAAGTGCAGTTGGCAATCGTTGCAGGTAATACCACAGCTTCGCTGTCCAACCACCATCACAGTGTGGATTGCAGCCTTCATTTTGTTTAGACTTAGATTACTTTCACACAGTTATTTACGCTTATTGCCTAACTGACTTCGCGCAGCTTTCTATAGTGTCGCTTGGTAAGGTAATCTGATGCGAGACTTTAGTATACTCCTGCATTAACACTTTTTAATTGTCTCTTCAGGGGCATCCCACTGCAAAGTGAGGAAAAAGAAGTTTGTCTGACGTTTTGAAAGATACATCAGTGACAGGACGGACTAACGGCATAAATGTTTTTAATAAATTTTGGCCTGGATGTTATAAAAGAGCAGGCCTTTTGGATAAATTCACAGAAAAATCGCAGTCAAAAACAAATTGCCAGAAACTGTTCATATTCAAAATTGCTAATGAAGTATTTCATATTTAGTAAAGACAATTTCACATGTGCCACGTTATTCTACCTCATACATATGGAGTATATAATAAGCTAAGGCAACCCATGAACTAAAACGCTGATGACATACCTTGTGCGTAACGAATGCCTAGTACAAACTAAAAGTGAAGATAGTCATCACAGGTAGGAACGAAAATGACAGCCTATACATCGTTCGTGCTGTGGTTGGCCTCTTGTCTTTCCTTGGACATCAAGATTAGGAGGAGAGAAACTCGTCTGCTTCTTCAGCAGGAGTTGCGGTGACGTCAGAAGGACGCCGAGCTCTGATTGGCTCTGATTGAAGAATAGTGGGTAGAGCTCAAAGCAAGCTGTCTTGAGGTCTACCCACTATCCTTCATTCAGAACCAATCAAAGCTCGGCGTTTCGACGTCACCACAACCACTCCTAAAGAAGCAGACGAACTTGCGCTCAGCGTTTAGGTCCACCTCAGTTCAAAAGTGTTCTAATGCCTAATGAAATTAATACAAATCTGGCAAAGTATCGAAAGACCGATAAACCGATAACTCGGTGGCAGAGACTATTTCAGCAAATTATTATTGCAGGTGGAACGTGGCAGACGGGAAAGTAAATCCCACGCGTACGGCAATGACGGTTATTTGGGTACATAACTTAGTCAGCTGCGAATGATTGCTGCGCATCGTATCTTCATGTCATTACGCCAAGAGATCTGCGAAGGGCATCTTAGCGCAATTTCTATGGCAGAGTTTTCAAAGATTACAGTGATCGAGAGAAGATATGCCAGTCCTTTGCGACTGAAATACGTGATCATATTTCATTATACCGAACACACTTTCTATGCTGTGTCAGTGGCTTAGACGAAGGAATATTGGATTGTTGAAACGAAAATTCAGGGTTAAGATATTTATCTTGTATTTATTTTTTGCAACCAAAACAAAGTGTCGGGAAACAATATTGTAGTATTGGATATTAAAACAGTGAACTTGGTCAGTCTTCAAGGCGAGGCAACTTGTCTTTCGTTGTACAGATGAGCTATTAGGCCAGTGCCGTACTCGTCCAGCCTGGGATGTTAAATGCGCATGATGCAGTAGTGAACAACATAGGTTGTGACACTTTCACGCAATGTGTGCTTTTTCTTCCGCGGTCTGAAGGAAAAAAAACTGGCATTCTCCCTCTCTGGGATATTTTTGTGTGTAAAATAGTGGACATATGCCGCCACCAAATCTCTTCAACCTCCCTCCCAAAAAGAAACAAAAAAGATCTGTGCATCGTTGTCATATAATCAATATTTTCTTAAAGATGAAGGTGGGCTTCATCGTTTGCCCTGAATTTATAACGTCCTGAAGACTCATATATAATTATATGATTAAATATTATTGGGGCCTTAAGAGAATGTAACTTGTATGCCTCCGCTGCAGCTAGGGCAGTAAGTTGGCACTCTATAATACGAACACTAACCGTGTAATCGAGCAGTATTGATTACAACAATAAACACTGGTTGTGATAATGTGGATTGTATGACAGGTGAAGACGCGGCAGTTTGAGCGAACGCACAAGCACACTCGTGAGATGCGACAGAAGGCACCTAGGTAAAAGGAACTACATCGGTGGCCACGGCAACCTTGTTTTGTGCCCTGGACGGAATGCCTGGAAGCCCGGTGGGGCACCAACCAAGCTGGCCGCATACACCGAACCCTTTCTCCAAGTACCACCCGCCGACATCCCTTGCCTCTTCGGTGCACCATCGCCAACAGTGCGAAAACTTGTGTGCGGAACCTTCCTGACTAAACTTCATTACTGACTATATAGTGTGGCCTTTCTCTAACGTTCATTATTTCCTCTGTGTAATAAATACGATATTTTTCACTTGCAACCACCGTCCCCAAAATCCCTACTCCCTTTCTTATTCTTACCATCACACCGGCACAGCAACCCTTCCATGTGAGACAGGCAAATGGAGGGAAATTAACTAAAAATAAACAACTGCTAGTTTGGGATTACGTGGTGTATTACACTCGCTATACGTACAATCTCAGGCTTCTGTTTTGCGTGCTTATGCCAATTACCCCACATCTGTACTAAATTGTTCATGTGTGAGGTGACTTAAATCGAAAAATGAATGAATCAATATTCCCTCAGCATGCAGCTCAAGCTTTCGCAATCCAATGCAGGTTTACCGAGCATCGGCGTCTTAACATATTCAGCCATTGCGTCACCCAGCTTGTCTCCGAAAGCGTTTGTACTGCGTCGCTTACAGCAGGTTACCCTGACGACTTATTGGGGGCAGCGCTAATCTTGCTATTAAGTACACCAGCCCGAAGGTTTCCTTCAACCGGCGGTACATCGAAGCATCAGAGCTTCTGGAGAAAGTTCTCTAAGTAAATCTTTTCTTCATCCCATAACCCCCCCCTCTCAATTATATTTGTCTTGAAATAATTGTTTCGTGATCTTCATTATTCCCAAAAGTCATCTAGAAGATGGAGGACACTATATTTTTATTATTGTTGTACAGATTTTGTGTGTTTTCTTATTAAAAGCGTGTCTATTGGCCGCACACAAAGATTTGCCTGCCACAGAATATTTAAGTAACTTTATTGTATTTCCCCTCTTGTGCAACTCTCAACATTGCAGATGACCGGCGGGATCATGTAGAGTTCTCGCTAACTTTTTTTTTTTTAGGGCTTACCACGTACGCGTTAAAATATTTGGCATCCTTAAAGGTGTAAATCAGCTTGTCCTGGGCTCAATACCCTAAGGGTGTTAGATAACACCCTTCGGACGCTCCATGGTGAACGAACTAAACATAGATGTTGACGACCTCAGCAGCATTCTAGGAATATTATTTTAAGAGAAGCACGCAAGCAGTTCGCACATGAGTAAAATCAGCAAATACCAACACAGTGATTCACGCACGACATAAAAACCACGACCCTGTTGATTTCCCTACCGACTTATACATATATCGACAATTCAAACACATTTATTTGCAGGTGAACGTCTCCGCAACTGTGAAGGTTACACGTATCTTGCTTTGTTGTAATTATCTAACGTAGAGAATATCTAAGTTCAATGAACGTATCTCCAAGCAAAAAACCATTGGAACAAGCAATAATTAGTCAACAAAGTCGCTACAACAAGCGGTTTCAAGTGGGTGTCAATAAAGCAAACACACTTTAAAAAAGGGTATTCTAACTTAATCGTAGCACCCTTATCCACTTCTTTTTACACCCTTGAAAATAAAGGGTGTTTAATGCAACGCCATCCTATTTTACCCTTAAAAAGGGTGTATCACTCAAAATTAAAGGTGCTGGGTGGGTGTAGCCATGGCTGTAAGTCTCTGGAACACCCGTCTTACACCTTTAAGTGTGCACACCTTCTTAGTGTCTAAGGGGCAGAAATAAAGGTTAGGGCCCGACCGATCCTCGGCCCCTGTTTTATTACATTGATTCTGTCACGAACCTGTCGATAAAGATGTCGATGAACACAAAACAAAACATTTAGTTAGCGGTCTGAAAGAGGTATTTCTGGTTTGTTATTTGAATCAGAAATACCGTTATTTTTGGTTTATAGGTCGCACCTTTTATAAGTCGCACCTCCGTGCATAAACGGCTGCTTTCACGAAAAAGTTGATATAGAATTCATGCCTTTGTATAAAGTTGATTTCATACATTTGTACGGTCGGCGCGACGAAACTGCGTCGGAAAACCCGCATATGTGCATTATGATCGCAATAAACGCGCAAGCGAAAGTAAGTTTTAATATCCTCGTCAGCGAATCAAGCGAGAAATATAAACCCCGTGAAAAAAATTTTAGCTGTTAAGGTTTATGTTTGTAGGGAAACAAATGCATATAAGTCAGCCCTTTTATAATACGCACCGACGTAAATTAAGAAGAAAAAAAACTGCCCCATATAACGGAAAGTACAGTAACTTTGGAAAAAGTCACTATATTTTAAGAATCTGTTTCACTGAAAGGTTTCATTAACCGTTTGCTCAAGCGGAAATCCGTCGTTTCTGCTCAAACGAAGGAAATACTGCCTCATAGCAAAACGAAACTTAAAATATAAGTGCTCGCCTAAAGTGCAAAATCGGGTGGGTGTGATGACACGTTTGACCTCATTTACATACTTGCTTTTAATGTTTACAAAAAATGCACATCGAGCATCAAGCCCCGGATAAAAGTAAACCCAAAAATGCGCGTCGTAACAATACGCAGCTAAAAGAAAAAAGTTGTGATCAAAGAGATTAAAACTAGCGAGACTGTTTTCCATCATCTGCAAATCCACCGTCTTGACCAAGTACGGTAAAATCTCAAAACAGCGTCCTAAAAAAATATATCCCAGAAGGCTCGATTTCGCGCAAGGATTTTCCAGGATTGGAGATTCATCGTTCGCTCAGAGGCTTTGCCGAATACTAATGTCAGACACGACGCTAACGATATGACGTTAAGACCTCATCTGACGCAGTGTGATCTTATGTATTTACTTTTATAAAATACACTCGCTTCTTTTGTGTATGTGCGCTCGACGACAATCACTCCAGGACTTCTGCGCTCTCGGATGTTTGCGTATACACGCTTGCGCACCTTCCCGATATGTGGCAGTGACACACTTGTCGCGCGTTCTTCTTGCCGATGCGCTACTGCAAAGCGGGGAGGTTAATAGGGCGATGGGTCTATTAACCTCTCCGAGCCCGTCTGTTGCTACACCGAGGTCGACAATGGCAAGTGACAGCGGAGCTGCGAAGATGATCTCCGCAATCGCGTCACGGCATACAGCAGTCATGGATCCGTGTTGTGTATACACCGGAGAACAATGGGTTCTTCAGCTGCGGACATGTTGGAGGCGCTGTCGTAAGAATGGCGGGCAGAACGCGAGATACTTTCGTCCGCCACAGGCTCCACGCACAGCGTAAGTGTATATTCCACTTATGGCCCTTGAAGGGACCATGAAATATATTTTGGGCTCGGATAAATTATTTTACAAATCGCACAACCCGCTTAAAGGAAAAACAAATCTAGTACGCGAGGGAAGAAAATCAAAAGCCTGCTTTTCGGTGCGAAAATTAGAAAATATAGCAAACTAAGCTGTCAGCGACGTACGTTTTGTTGGTTACACAGTCGCGTGGAATAAGCGGTGCACAGACACTGTTTATTGTTCCTTTCAGTTAGGCCATTGAAATAACACTGTGGAGCAAAGTACTGCTTCGAAACAAAACGGCACATTCACGGCTGTATAGGTGGCGTTCGCGTAAATGGGACGTACGTCAGCCATTGTTTGGAGAACACGCCTTATGCATGGCAAAATTGATTGGTTTCGGCTTCGCTGTTTCGTGAGAGTACAGTGACGCCCCGTGACGCTTCTCGGTAAACCCGAAGACCTTCACTGACCTTCGAACTTTTGTGTCTTTGTTTTCTTTGGCTGTTTCTTTCTACTTTCTTGTTCTTGGAAAAAAGTTTGCTTACAGGTGCAAAGAGGTCAAGCTGTATATAGGAGGGTAGATTTAAAATTATCGGTCAAATAGTCTGACTTTGATAAGTTAAACAGCGTCGTGCATTTCCTATCGTGGATAGAAAGAAAATGGAAGCGTCAGCAATCTTTCTTTTTTTTATGTGGAGAAAAAAAAACGCTACTAAAATCAAATCAAGGTTGGATGCTGTTCTTGGGGAATCAACATCATCATTTTCCACCGTAAGTTTTTGGATTTTGCAAGTGATGAACTACGTTCAGGAAGTCCAAAAACGGCTACCGCCACAAATTAAGGACAAAATCTATGACATGGTCTTAGCAGATCGCCGAATAAAGGTGCGTGCAATTCAAGAAGCCGTGTGAATCTCTTCGGAACGAGTAGTTCACATTTTACATAATAAACTAGATTTGAAAAAAAAAAACTTTCTGCAAGATGGGTGCCGCATTAGCTATATCTCGAGCAAAAACGCAATTTAGCCCGAACCTCAGTCGATAATGTTGAAGTGTTCAAGCAAGATCCAGACGATTTCAAGAAACGATTTATGACCATGGATGAGACTTGGATTCACCACAACACCTCAGAAACTAAAATACAATTGAAACAATGAACTGAACGAAATTAATCGGTTTTGAAGAGGGCAAAAATCATTCAGTCGGCTGGAAAGGTGATGGCATCAGTTTTCTGGAACGCCAAGAAAACTTTGCTACTATAGCTGAAAGAAGCAATCCAAAACAAAGGCCCGGGAACTGTAAAAGAAAGAAAAAAAGTGCTGTTTCACCGTGACAATGCACACGCCCATTCAAGTTCAATTTCTCACAAAAATTGACAGAATTGAAGTTCGAAATCCTTCCGCACGCACCCTATTCACCCGATTTTCACCTGACTTTCAGTTGTTCCCAAAATTCAAAAAGTTGTGGCTGGAAAAAGATTTAGGTCGAACGGAGAACTCATCATCGGTGCTGTCAACGGCTATTTTGGAGATCTTGGAGAAGGTCACTTCCTAGAGGCTATCGGAAAGCTGGAGAAACGCTATCCCAATGGCACTTCTAGGAAATCATGTTGAAAAAGAAAATATAATTTGAATAAGATTCGTTTCGCTTTCATTGTCATTCCGGAAACTTCTTTTATGTATATGCGTACCGGGTGTTTCAGCGAAGATATTTAAAAATTTTCCTACAGTTAGGGTGGTTGAGGAAAAAAAACTCTTTTGGTGAATAAACTGCCTGTCACATCGAACGTCAGGCATTACAAAAGCATACTAATTAGCAAAATAATTAGCGAACATTTAATAATTACCTTTTAATTTGTGAAAGTAAACATATGGTTCAGATTAGAAAATTGCTCGGAGTCATCGAAAAGCATAGAGGCTCTTGAAGCACGCATGAAGCGCGGGAGTGCGCTAAAGTTTCCACTCGTGCAGCAGGCACAAGGCTTGCGATGGAAAAACGTGGATGGAAAAACGGCATTATATTTATGCCTGCTGCGCGAGTGGTAACTAAATCAGTCTTCTTAAAATTGACTGATTTATCAGTTGACGACGCTCGTTAACTTTCTAACTGTAACCATATGTTTATCTTCGGTAATTAAAAAGATAACTATTACAGTGTTGTTAATAATTTTGAGAATTAGTACGCTTTTCGCAGTCCCCGACCTCAGCCGTGGCTGGCAGTTTATTACCGTAAAGTGTGTCTTCTTTTTTTCTTTTTTCTCAGCTATCGTATTTTTAGGGGCATCTGAACCTCTTCGCTGAGAACACCCGGCATACTGAGCCAATCAGTGTGCAAGTTTTGTCGTTCCACTAATTACGGTACTGGCGCAGCGCCGGTTGCTCTCTATTAGCGCCGAGATTGCTCGGTGGTGCCCCTTATGGTATCCGTTCGTGACGTCACGACCAGGATTTGCCTCGCTTTGATTGGCAGGATTCGCCTAGCAGCGAACCGGCGATTGGGACAAAGCATTATCAGTGTAAAGGAAGCTATATGGTTTGGCCAATCGCGAGTGCCGACCACAGTGACGCTTCCGGTCGCGCACGTCGATATAAATTTATGATCCCACTTCTTGCTTCATGATTGGTTCTTCGACATTCTCATTGGCTGATGCTGCAATCTCATTGGCTGCAAGGCGATAATAAGATCCTCGGGACGTGCCACACCCAGCGTCTTTAAAGTTTTCAGTGACTCCATACTCGAAAGTACAGCGTGTCTTCGCAAACAATCTATAGTGTTTCTTCTTTTTTTTTCCCCAGCCGAAATAAACTACGCATTGTCAAACTCCCAGTCTCCGCCTAAATGTGGCGCTAGTGGTACGGACCATGATGCCAAAGTTGCAGAACGAACGGTTGTCTTATTCAAAACTTATAAGCAGGCGGTGAATAAAAAATCGAGATGATTTAAAACGTGATTTAAATCGGACCAGTTTTGCTGTGGTTCAAATCCAACCTTTACCGTAAAACAAAAACAAAAAATATAAATCCCGGAAATAAGTTTTTTATTTACAGTTCCTGTATCATTGGATGCTTTCTGTGTGCATTTGTTTCGTACTAAAATCAAAGAAGCATCAGACAACGAGGGTTTATATCAGGCTGCAATTAGAGCAGTGCTCTTCCGAGCAGATCGGAGCATTCTTTCTTTCTGACATCCACTTTCTTCGTTGGTTACGTAACGTCTTATTACAAGCAAATCACAGCGCGAAAAAACAAGAGAAACAAGGTTTTATAGCTGACTAGATCTAGTGTGGCGGGGGTTACATCAATTAAAGTTATTAATGAAACTGTACTTTAAATTTACAGTAATTCTTTCTCCCGCATTGTTATCAGCGATCGGACGGATTGATAAATCAGTCTGCCATGTTCAACAATACATGTAGTGAGAGTCATTATTTTCTAGCTACCTGGATTTAAATCACATTAATTTGGTTTTAAATCAAATAAATCAAATTTAAATAAAATCAGTCTGAATTAACTAACATCAATCTGATTTAATCAAAAACAAATCTAATTAAAAAACGGCAAAAATAAAATAAATTTTTGATTTATCTAATTTTTTTCAGAGAAATTATTATTATTTTTCCAACCTGGTTAAGTGTCGTCCAGCCTGGTTAAGTGCCACCATCTTACCATTGAAGGTTTCAGAATATCTCTTATAACTTTCGAATGAGATAACCGTTCGTTTTCGAAACTTGGGCGTGTGGTCCGGACCGCTTGCGCTACATTTGGGCGGAGCCTAAGCGCTCGGCGATGTGTAGCTTATTTTTTCCGGCGAAAAAAGGTAGTCATTGTTCCAGACGCATGCCGAATTTCGGGGAGGCATCAAGCTGTAGAGTTTCAAACATAATTTAATGAAAACGCAATAACTGAAATTCTGTGTCGTCCCAGTTGTCAGTCAGCGCTCGGTCTATGTGTTCCTCGTTCTTTGTCCTCCGTACTTTTGGCGCTGTTTCCTGTTTCGTAACACCCTCCCCCTTCTCTCTCTCTCTCTCTCTCTCTCTTTCTACTCCCGAGTCTAACTTTCATGTTGCAGAATATCTTCGACTGCATGATGCTGGTTCGTTGTCTTTTCACATAACATGTTTGTCTTATAGCAAATATAATGATTCTTGCTGCTAAACTAGGTTACGCCACTAAACAATAAAGTATCTTTATATACATGAGCAGAGCAGAAAAACTCAAATGGAACGCGTGTGTGCTGATTGTTACGGCATATGACTGTAACATGCGTAGAGCACAAGACAACTGACCAAAACACGCCCCCCCCCCCCCCCCCAGTTTTCATCTTTATTGTCCTGTTGCTTTCCTGCGGAAGAAAAGCTCTATTAATATTTACTTCTGCGAAGTACGTATATTTGCTGCTGACACTTCCCTAACAAAGTTTCCTTACCGAAACTAAACTTTTCACTAGTGAAATGCTAAATATTCACTGATGGGTTTTTCTTTCCATTTTTTTCGGGACGACTGTACCGCACTCTGTATTTAAGTTCAGCGTCTATGCACCAGCCATATTAATGCCACGCAAATGACAGTGTCGCTACCTACTACATTCTTGATCCGCGGCAGGCTGAAAGGCCTATTATAGCCAAGACAAATTTAATATAATTTTCGTTGACTATTAGCGGTTATTTTTTAGAATTAAATTTATATACTTGGTTTTACCCTGAAGTGAACCCTTAGCAATGCTTTTTGCTTTAGAACGCGCTTCAGCTCCACAAGCGCTGGCATAATGAATGCCCCTATTCCAAAGACACGCTTATATCCAGTTCGTAGACTTTCTGCTCTATTCGCGTTCCTTTGGCATTGTTCAAGAAAAATTAACAGATGTTTATTGCTGTTTATTCTTCATTTTGGACATCAATGTGTTTCGGTGATCCTTTTGCACTATAAACGAAAGTTTTTTAAACGACAAAAAAATATCATGAAAAACGAAAAGTGTAAGTCTAGAAAGGAAGGGTTTGGACATAAATAGACTCCTCGCTGGCGCACAGGTTTTCGTACATCTGCGATTTTCAATTTTAACTGGTCTTATATTGCATTTGTTTACGCCAACGAATGTCTATCGGTGTTTTTCGGTTTTTACCGATTTTGTATTTTCGATGCTGACTCATGTTTGTCGGTATTTCTCCGTTAAAATCGAAAACGTCTACGGCCTACTTAGCATTTGCTTCCATCTTCATTTAGATGACAATGTGTATGTATATACTCTCGCGCTCCCCGGACCAGTCAACCGCCTTCTTTCCATCACTTGATTCCGCTCCCTGCGCGTGGGTATCAGGGGGTAAAGGTGGGTGAGGAGGAGTCACAAATCCTGTGCGCCGACATCTGGAGTCCCCAGTGAAAGATAGCAAAAGAGCGCGACAGAACACGAGAGAAAGAAACCAACGTTGCCAGCTGAATCGCGAAGACTGAAAACTCTCAGCAAAATAAACAGTGATAATTTAACGTTGGAAACTAAATTCTGGGCTATTCTAACGCTTATAAAAAGCAATATTAACTTCCCTTCGGTCGAAATCTCGGAAAACTGGTGGTTACGCGGTTTCGTATTCCTGGAGCGCGCCTATCAAAATCATAGCGCCAAGCCGCTTAACTGGTTTAATTTTGCGTTAACGCAAAACCGTACACCTGCGCGCTATGAAAAAAAATGAAAAAAAAGCTTCGAAAAGAACGCGAATATTTTTCTACCGGTAAGTACGTGGATTGGTCCTTAGGAAGGCCGTGAAATCTAGCGAATAAGACTTAAAGCTAGTTGGTAGCCTTATGCGGAACTCCAAAGGTCTGACTCCATGCTCCGCCGTTTGTGGCAGCCAGAATGCATAGGGAAACGGCGGACCTTTTCCTAAAGAGTTCGTATATTTGAACTCTATGGTGGGTATGGTCGGGAGCGTGATCACGTGGCGAAAGACAGACGGCTGACTGAACCAACGAGCTCGCACCCTCCAACGCATTGTGAGCTAAGGGGTGAAAGAAAGTATAGTGACAGTAATACTTAGTGCTGGGCAATTGATCGATGAACCTACCGATTAATGCCTTAATCGTGATTAATTACCTTAACCGGTTAATCGCTAAAATTTTGACAAACCAAACTCTTTCACCGCGCAGACATGGACGGTTACACCTGTATGAAGGGCAAGTAATCGATAGGGGCGATTAGAGTGCCTTCATGTGCGCTTCGCATAGAGTGATGCCAACTGCCTGTTTCCCTTTCCCACACCCTCTTCCACCACCATTTTGTTCCTCATTGTTCCCCGTGCGCCGGAAAGTGGCCTTTGTGTCAATCACCGAGGGTGAAAATGCTAATCCTCCCTTCGTGAGTTCCACAACGCTGCTCCGAACTCGTGAGATAAGGTGATTGTTCCCGGGAGGGTTATAAGCCCCACGGATTATCGCCGAGAACCAAAATGGCTGCTGGTTTGTCGGCGAGTGGTATTACAAAGAATGGCATCACCCTAGCAAAGCGCACATGAAGGCTCCCTAGGGGCGATATTAGTAACTCCAGACAAGTGCATAAGGTTACACGTGCCCGGCTACTTCAACGCCGTGTAAGTGTTCGTTTAGCACCGCAGAGACTATTGTAAACAATCAAGCGAGGTCACTCCTGCCGGAGAATATCAACAAGCCCCTAACATCATGCAGCTTAAGCAAGGATCTGTGAGTGGGAGTGTTTCTGAGCTGTTCTCAACTACACATCAGTGCTGAATCATATTCGAAATTGTGTATTGCGCCGTATATCACGTATCAAAGGCAAAAAAATGTTAATGTGTCGTTTTAATATAATATGATGCAAATGAACGAGACCGATTAATAGATTAATTAATTGATTACAGGGGGCTGATTAATCGGGTTAAACATATTAATCGACGCCCAGCCCTAATAATATGTTTCAGCTTTCAACGGTCTCGTAGCCTGCTCCATAGTAAAGGTCCACACGCCCGTAGTTCACGTCAGCGAGATGAGTAGAGCGGAAGAGACGACTAGACAGAGGGACGTGGAGCAACGGATCTATTCAGCGAAGCGGGGGCTTTCATGTCGACTGACTAAAGGCAGACTCACGGTATAAATAACACTCCTGACGGCAGTTGCGTAAGAGTTGTCGCCCGAGGACGACGTTGAGAGTGCTCACGCAATCGTATGACCTTATTATGCGCTTCGAGATCGCCCCTGCAAAGACCGCACCACTTAATCAGACACATACACAAAAGGACACGTGTGCCCAATCTGCCATCGAGACCTCAAAATAGGCGCCGTACCGCTCGGACGCTGAGTGGGGAACCGGTGCCGACTTCCTTGATCGGTGACAGCCACCGAAGGATGCATTTAGTGCAGCGCGTATTCCATAGCCGCTTATTTCTGTGCATCTCGATGCAGGAGACACGACCGAACTTTAAGACGTCATCTTTTTACGAGGCTCGTCTTACAAACTTGGGAGAGCGCTGGTTGTTCTACTTGGTCATCTCTCGATCTGTCTGTTTTTATCACCAAAAAGCTTTTACATTTTCTACCTAGAAAAAAAATGTTGGCTGTTTTTAAAGGGCAATGGTCAGTACAAATTTAGAACATGCGTTTAGTGAATCGATGAAAATGTAAAGCACCAGAAACTTTCTTTATAGAAGTGACGCCATTAGTGAACGACATGAAATGCCCGGGACGCTTTCGTGGCGCTCGGTGCGCTAGGCGCTGCCATCGTGTAAAATCGGCAATGACGCACCGCGTACAATAAAAGTTTAAACACTAAATCCGGCTTTTTTTTTCTTTTTTTCTTTTTTTTTTGTCTGTGGCGTTTACAGTTTTTTTTTGTTACCTTTCGATGTGTCGAAGAGTTTAAAGTATGTGACTCAGGCTCTGTGTTCCGTCCCAAACTTTGAATAAAGCACTTTCAAAAGCCGGCAGATAGGCCGAAAAAGAACGAAGGACTGTTACAGTTAACTGTAGCAATCCTTCATTGTTGCTGTTGTTTTTTATGTTGCTTAATGTACTGTCGCGGACAATATGAACTCATATTGTCCGCGACAGCACATTAATCAAAATCAAAGATTAAGCCGACCTCGAGGTTTATTGACACTGAAATGTCCACGAACCTATAGAAAGCCTACTTTGTCCACTGGTCTGGCTTCGCATTTTATCGGAGGAGCCAGAATGCTCCATGCAGAATCTCAGAAGAAAAAAAATCACAGTTCGCTCATGAAGACTCCACTGATCGATTGTCTGATATGGACTGATGGCGGAAATTTAACAGCTGCTTCTATGTTACACATGCTGTAAGAACGCTCGGCCACGGCTCAAATTGCCACTGTTAGACAGGGCTGCAGGCCAGCAGGGTCTGACCTTCTAGTCACTGACTGAGTGAGAACGGAAGAGCGTGTCTTTGGAACGCCTGACCTCCAGCACGCGGTACATGCCTTCCGCCGCGCAGTGGCTATACACCTCTTCCGTTTAGCCTCGCACCCAGCCACGTTGTCCCCGTATACGATATGCGTTCCGAAAAAAGCAAGAGATTACAACCCCGAACAAGTAAAAGATTACAGAAGCGTCATAACAAGAACGACGGACGGTTGCAATTAAGATGTTAACACGTTCTACAGTTGAGGCGAGAAGAAAGCGATGTTTTCACGCATACCGGAAGTTCCAGAATTGAAGATGGCGGCGACCACGTAGAAAAGGTGTATACGGAGAGCAAGTCGTCTGCTTCTTGCGCAGGAGTTGCGGTGACGTCAGAGAGAGACGCCGAGCTCTGATTGGCTTTGATGGAAAGGATAGTCGGTAGATCACAATGCTAGAGTGCTTTTTTTATATCAGGCAATAAGAGCCGGGCGTTCTAACATCATCGCAACCCCTGTGCAAGAAGCAGACGAACTGTCGCTGCGCATGGTATAGACCAACTCTACTCTCTGACGTCACACCACTGCGGTGGCGCTGCTCTCGGTATACTGCGCATGCGCAAACGCTTCGCTCCTCCCGAATTCTGTTTCTGCGCACGCGCAGTGCCCACACCTGCAGGTGTGGGCAAAGCGGGCTTATTTGTATGAACACTGTGTTGGTGTATAGTGTCATCCTTTACCCTGCAGCGGTTACCGTGTCTCGGCCGACTATTCTCCATTCCACACCAAGTGCGAGCGCAGCCAACGCTACGTTCCGAGAGGAGCCAATCAAGAAGAGCCAAAGGTGCATCGTCGTCACCGGGTCGGACGTCTCTGTGCTTTTGGCATATCACCGACTAAACCATTCACTCGCAAAAAAAGCGCAGGGTCACGCGGCGTATTCACTGCGGGTGATTGGTTCAGCCGCTGATAGCGAACGCACTAAAGCGACGAACGCCGTGACGGTGCACTTTTGGCGCTGCTTGATTGGTCTCATCGGATTGTATGCGGAGAGCAAGTCGTCTGCTTCTGTGCAGGGGTTGTGGTGACGTCAGAAGACGCCGAGCTCTGATTGGCTCTGATTGAAGAATAGTGGGTAGGCCTCAATGCTAGATGCCTGGAGGTCTGCCCACTATCCTCCAATCAGAACCAATCAGAGCTCGGCGTCTTTCTGACGTCACCGAAACCGCCTGCAAAAGAAGCAGACGAACTTGCGCTCCGCATAGCGTGGGCTGCACTCGAGCTTAGAGTGGAATGGAGTACAATAGATGTAGTACCATACTTCGTTTCACCATATGTCCGAGCGCAGCCGACGCTACGAGTCGACAAGTGTCGATAGAAAGTCTTAGTATTGAGTATAGGAGAAAAGGCAAACGCTGTGCGTTTGCGTTAACGTTGCGCGTGCTCCACGCTGCGCATGCGCGTCGTCTCCATGCGACAACCGAAGGCCTCAGTTTGGCTCTGCGCACGCGCAGTGTAGGACGCGCAACGCTAACGCAAACGCGCAGTGCTTTTTGCGTTCGCTCGTGTATGTACATAATACAAAAACTCGCTAATCTCGCCGCGCTGAAAGCAGAGCGTCACGGCATTAGTCATCTTGCTCTGCGTTTGCTAACGCGCCGTTGATTTTTGTCTGTGCGTTTGTGTATTTATGCAGCCTCGCCCTTGGCTGCGCTGAAACTTGCGGGGAAACGAAGCATAGTCTTACCTTATATAAATAGCTCCGCTCGATTGCTGACTTCTCAGAAGAGATCCTGGCAGCGAGTTTTCTCATACGGTGCCTCCATCATCACGGACATGATGGGTTGACTCATTTTGTAAAGCAAGGGGCTGTAGTTTCTGAACATTGAGATGGCATTGATTTATTAGAACTCTGGGATGTCTCCGGATGTTAAATTATTGTGTGAGCGTAGACGATGATAACACTTTCAACGCGGTAGTTTCGTGTTTATTGAACATTTTGTTGAATGCTGGTATATTGTGCTGTATTGAATTTCTCTTCTTTTTTCACATCACGTATACCACATTTTTGTATTCATACTTAATTATTTATTTATACCGCAGGCAGCAAATACACTTAATTATTTATTTATACCGTCCAGCAGAAATTCAAAACCGGAACCTTCATCATCCCCTATACTTCTTGCAACGCTTCCACCACAACAGCAGCAATGGAAGCATCAGCAACAGTGGCACCCGAGGGACACCGGCTCCTGCCTCCGACACGCGCGGGGTGGACCCCGTCAGGGCGGACCTGGAGCACCTGCTTGGGACTGCCCGCAGTACTCCGGACCCCAGACCCGAGCCCTCGCCAAAATTGAGCGAGGCATGAGGCCCATCTCGCTTCACGGATGGCCTGTCCGAGACTATCCGACAATTCTGCGGCTGGCATGGAGCTCTGGCAGTCGCTGTTCGACTACTTCCAGAACCTGCAGACAGCTCTCCCTATCGGCGCTCCGGCTTCAAGACACCACAACAGCACTACAGATGCGTGAAACGTGGATTAAAACGTGTCTTCAAGTCAAACTTCCACTTTTTATTAGCACTGATGCGTAGGGAAAGGGTGCCTTCGTGTGCGCTTACCTAGGTAGGGGCGTGTAGATCATCAGTGCTGTCGTTCGTACATCGTTGTTTCTCCTTTATTCCTCAGACGCGTAAGCGGTTCGCACAGTTCATTTGACTGCGTTGACTGCGTTGCGGCACGAGACACGACATCCCGCCTATATCGTGTGCCAAGAAGATTCTTGATTAGATTCCACGCTTCATACGAGCGTGTGCCGGTGACTCGTTTCGGTTCCCCGTAACGCAGTCAAACGACCACCGCAAGTGTCTGAGGCCTAGAGTCTCCTCTGCCCTGCACCAGAGCCGTGTATAGAGAGAGTTTGGTCAATGGGAAGAGCGGGCAGAGCCAGGGCGTGCACCAGACGCAGAAAGAGGGCTTGACATGCTCTCTTGGCCAACCAGAAGCCGAAAGGGTTCCCTAGCGGTGGTAGCGAGAAACCGTTTTAGTCATATATGTGTAGTTTTAATAAGCGCGTAAGAGTTAAATGTAGTAACCATTCATGGTTGGAAATAGGGTACACATGATGTTTCGATTATGATCGTGCAAAAAGATGTAAAAAACGAATATGCCGCTCGTACTCTATTCTCCTTGAACAGAATGTGACCGCTCGGACGGCAGTTTCCCGGCCCTGAGCGCCTGGCGTACGGATCATGTCGATCGTTCCGCTAGTCGCACTCTTCCCCCATGATTTTAGATGACCGTGATTGGAACATCACGTGCACCATATTTTCAGTCGCCGAGAGTTACTCCGACGCACTTATTAATTTCGTTTCTCGCTACCACCGCCAGGGTATTATTTCCGGCTTCCAGTTGACCACATTCGAATTTGTGAAGACGCCCTGGAGCACGCCCAGCACGCTTTCGGCCAATGGCTTCTCCTCATCTGACTCCTAGACTTCCCAATGAATGGCCACACTCCTGTATGTACGGCCCTGCCCTGCACCAGCTTGTAGCTCTGGCTTTGCTACGGCGGCATTTTGTTTCCGGTTATTTCTTCGAATCTTCCTCGCGAGTGCGTGCCGTTGGTGTCAGTTACTACAGTCACTGAGAGCATGAGAACGGCAGGGAGGTCTTTTAGTTGACCCCCCCCCCTACAGTGCATTCATCCTAAATTCGATAACATTTCGGCGTCTCGTCGTGATCTTCGAGAGTACACGTGCAGTCAACGCACGGCGAAAGGCACCGAGCGCGTGCTGGGGGCTGGGATTCGAAAGACACGCCCTGTCGTTTTCGTCACGTCTATGACTACCGGTATACAAAAAGCGGCGTCACTCTTAAGAAAAGAAGGTTGAGGAACCATACGCAGAGAAAGCGTCGCCGTGCAGCGTTTACTGCTAAACGCATTTCCGGCAGACCGCTTACAACTTCCGACCGCGGCCGATCGCCGTCGAGCGTCATGTTGCCCTCATCTCGAGAGTTACTTTACACTACGAGCAGCCTGTCATTGCGGCGCAAGTTCCGATCGCCATCCCTGTCAAGGTAACGCGTGATCGGGGTCTGTGTACCAGGCCGCGGCGTCGCTCCTAAGCGATGACTTTGCGCAGCGCGGCCGTGGCCTGTTCCGAGGCTGCAGATCGCGGGGCAGCAGCCGGTTTGGTGCGGAAGGATCACGCGTTCACCTTCGCGTGAACCCCACGACGGCGCAGAGCGTCTCGGGGCTTCTCGCGCAGACAACAGTCGAGACAAGCCAGCTGCGAAGCGCAAGTTCGTCTGCCTTTTGCACAGGGGTTGCGATTATGTCAGAACGCCGAGCTCCTATTGGACTATTGAAAACAAATAGTGGGTGGACCTCAGGGCATCTAGCATTGAGGTCTACCCACTCTCCTTTCAATCAAAGCCACTCAGAGCTCGGTGTCGTTTTACGTCGCCACAACCCCGCAAAAATAGCAGACGGACGTGCGCTCTGCATACACCTATACGAAGACAAGGCCTGTGCCTTTGCCTCCCATAAACGTCATCGCTTGAGGATACACGCTGCGCCGCCTATAGCTCGTATCAGCATTGTCGCCACGCGTCTCGCAGCGTCTAGACCTCAATGCTATTTGCATCGAGCTCTACCCACTATTTTCCTGTCAATCAGCCAATAAGAGCTCGGCGTTCTGGCAGCATCGCAACCCTGTGCAAGAAGCAGACGAACTTGCGCTCCGCACTGCACGCGGCGACGCCAGGATGAACGCGTCTGTCGCTTTGCGGCGGCTCTGGTCGAGCTTCGGCGCGTTTGCCGCTTGGGGCGGGTCGGGGATCCACTAGCGATGACGTCATGAGCAGGGCTTGTCTTCTAGGTGCTACTGAAGGAACGCGCTGCTCAAAAGGTTCTGGAATCGTCAGCAAGCTTGTAATTCCTCCCTTACGTGAGAACTAAAGACGGATTAGCTGAAGCATTCGAACTATGACTATGATCATAAAGAGTAAAAAAGGGACGCAAAAGCTGGTGAATGATATTCGTGCTTGAACCCGAGACTGGGTATAGTCCACGGTGCAAGAGATACTCTTCAGGTGAGGACTCTGCCCGATGCGGAGCGACTAGATAGAGTCCTCTCACGAGCGCATGCGCGCGTCCAACAGCTCGCGGCGAACTATAGCGTCGCTCGCTGGCGAAACGGCGAAACTGTGAAAAAACATCAACAAGGTAGAGGGGCTTAGAGCGATAAACTGGTATCTTGTTCACGAGGCAAAAGTGACTCCCACTTGGCCGCCGCCATGTTGTACAATTTTGACCACTAGATACGTTACCGTATACCAAATCTTGAGGCTTTTACGCAAAACTGACCCGTGATTTGTATTGCAATCGATGTAAAGAACGTGATACACTATTTTTTTCAATACTGTCAACCCCAGCGATCAGTGTCTATAGCTCCGATAAAAAACCCAAATACAGCACCGCGGCTGACGGCATCTAGGGGAGGCATTGCGAAACTGCCCGGCTTTTTTGTCGTAAAAGCATATTTTGGACTTAAAACAAACGAAACATAACTTATCTCGTCGGTAATGTTGTTAAAGATTAATAATCAATTATTTGTGCGCGGTACTTCGTTAAAATCTAGACTTAAAACTATATGAGGTCACGTTTCTGAGTGGTCAAGAATGTGCTGCATGGCTGCGGCCGATTGGGGGTTACTTTCAGCTGCCAGTTTATCGCTCTAAGGCTCCTCTACCTCGTTGAAAAACATGAATAAAAATCTCTTTGCCACATGGCATCAGACGAGCACGAGCTCTTTGTTTAAGGGTGTGCGACGGCTGCACGAGATATGCTATGGCAACGAGATATTTCATTCGTGTTATTTCACAGTTCCTTGCTCCAGTGCCCTCACCTGAAGAGCATATATCTTACACCGTGGTATTGTCCGAGAAAGTTGGAGGGGTGTTGGTGAACGGCAAGGAAGTTTTGGCAGTTATACGGTGAGAAACTGGAAGGAGCGGAGGAGACGAGACCGCGCGGGGACGTCAGTGGGTCGAGCTCTCATTGAAAGGTTTGGAGGGTGGACGAAAAGGCCAAGGTGCTTTCGCTTCTACCCCACCTCCAATCAGAGCGAAAAAGAGCGTTGTCTGCCTCGGTTGCGGTGTCTCGCGCGTTCGGACACCAGTCAGAACTTTCCGGTGCTCTGGCGTCCTCCTCTCTCTCACTTTCTCGCCATAACTAACTGACACGCGTTATGTTGCCGGTCCATGCAGCTACGTTCATCACAGCTCTCGCCACTTTTTGTTGGTTGTCGCTGCTCGGGGCTCCAACTCCAAGAGATCTAGAGCGCCTACTTTCCCGAGAAGAGGCTCAATCGCTACAATGTATACTAGGCGAACGACGAGGCTGGTAATATGTTTATACCTAGAAAGAACACTCTCCACTGTGACACTGAGTGTGGTAAAACGTCATGCCGCAAAATCACAGCTCAGAACTTTTTCTTTTTTTTAGGTTTAAACATATTTGAAGTTGCGTCATTCGCCGAACTACCCTTCGCACGATTGAAGCGGTTGGCTCACCCAAGTGCTTTGGAGCGAAAGTCGTTGCTCCAGATTGCTAAAAGTTCGTGCTGTGGTCCAGAGAGTTTCAGAATGCGGTAACTGGCGTACTCGCATTGGCTATAGTCGTAAAAGCAAACCGAAACGCAAGCCGATCAATAACACCCGCGTCCAATCCTTGACTCTTATTGGCTGTCGCGTTTTCGGACCGGAAACGCCTCCGTTTAGGACGGCGGTCACATCACAAAAAAGCTACAGAAAGCGTAACATGTATAAGCGTTCGGTATTTCGAACAGTACACTCCTAAAAAGAAGGTGTAAAAGGGTGTATCGTTACACCCTTTGTCAGATATAATACACCCCAAAACTTCACTTCGACGTACAGCGCCCTACAGTCAGACAGACGGCTACAAATTTTACGAGGGGCTTGATAGCCGTGTGGTACAACTATTAAAATAGCTAATGTACGTTTTACTGACTACCAAAAAACATAATCAAGGTTTTCTTGGCCCTACTGTGAAAACTAGGTGGTTTTTTTATGTTGTCTTTGATACGTACTTTAGCTATTTAAAAAGTTATATCGCATTGTTATCAAGCCCCTCGTAAAATTTGGGGCCGTCTGTTCGACTTATAGCACTCTGTACGTCGAAATCAAGTTTTAGGGTTGTATTACTATGGGACAAAGGGTGTAACGATACACTGCTTTACGATTTTCTTGAGAGTGTGGAAGTAAAAGATTCTGGCTCATTATCCTTGCGTTTGATACTTTCATAAGGACTTAGTAATGCCATGCACGTAACGTATACTCAAACGAATAAACAATCGCTGCTGCTGAGAATGGGGCATTTAGTGTGCTTGTGTCACACTGCACCATATTGAATTCGTAAAACTAGATTCTAAAACATTTGTGATTTTGTTTTTCGGCACCTTTGGACGTCGGAAATCGCCGCATAGTGCGCTGAAGAAATTCCATATTCTCTCTGGCGCCTCATGTAAATGACTGTAAGGACGGTTTTGCCGTTTAAGCAAAAGTGAAGGTTTCTTTCTTTTTGCATTTTGACGCAAGGATGCGTCAACGTATAACAAAAGAGTGACCCTCTCATCGATGCTTATACGGATATTCAAGATAAATTGAACTGTCTTGAGCTATCCCCGTACACTTGCTTTGTAGCTATTGATGATAACTGCAGGAGAGTAAAACTTGTAATGAACTTGTTTTGCTTGTTATGTAAAGTCGGCATACTTATTTTTGCGTTACTTTTGCCTTGTTTGTTTGCTTGTTTGTGTGTTCGGGTAGTTATTGCGTCGAGGCTTAAACAGCGAGATGCCTGCGCCTTAAATGGGCAATTTGGTCAGTGCAATCCTGCGTATGCCCTAGGTACTTAACGTTGCCTCATGCAGTAGTTATAACACGAACGCACGCCGGTACGCGCCGTTTAGGCCACAACTGTCCCGCCCACGAGGGCCCGGGGGTGTTGCGTTTCACCGTGGTCTCGTTGGGAGCAAGCAAGAGAAAAGTGAAGAGAAGTGCGAGAGAAAAACCTAAAAAACCATATTATAATGAGGCTTTTGAAAGTTCACAACGTCAAAGGGACTTTCTCCTTTTAAGGTCATTAGTCGAAGTGACGGCCAAATTATACCTTCTTTTTTTTCCCCGTAATTCTTATTTGAACGCGCCATTCCTTAACGTTCACGGAGGTGGGAATTAGTCCATTACTTAATACGGCATTAATTTTTGTAGCCAGTGTGGCCTGGTGTAAAGATTCCGGCTAGCTGGGCTTGTTACCTGGGACGAGCTACACGAAGGAGCATCAGCCACCAAAGCTCTCGTTTGTTTCACGAAGGAAACTCGCCTGGACTCATACTTGTGGATGATAAACCTCGGTGTTTGTGAACAGTGCCGTGCAGTGCCTCGTTTATAGTGTTCAAAATGTGTAACTTTTGCACCTTTTATTGTCTCTTTCCTCTCACTCTTTAAACCTCTCCTCTCGCCTCCCCATCCCTTTCCCCAACACAGAGCAGCCAACCGGGACAATCCCACAGGTTAACCTCTCTGCCTTCTTCTTTCGTCCTTCCTTTCTACACAATTGATACCATCAATTTGACCTTCAAAATTATCGGTGCTCAGCGTTACCTGAAGGAGCAATAAAACTCATTAGCCGATTGAAAAAAATAGTGGGTAGTCCTCGAGGCATCTAGTATTGAGGTATACCCACTATCCTTTCATTCATTCATTTATTTCATAATACTATCAGTCCCCCAGCGGGGACTATGATAGGAGTGAGAACAAAAAAAAACAATAGACAATGTAATAGATATGCAGAACACAATAACAAAATGAAGGACTATACGACACCTAATACTCATATCAAATAACACAAAAGTACGACAAAAATAATAACATGAGGTATATTGGTTACATGGGAGACACTTTACAAAATCCAAAACCGTTTTGGATTTAACAACGCTTTCAGGCGGTTTATTCCACTCCCTTATCGTCCGAGGGAAATACGAATTCTTGAAACATTCTTTGGTGAATCTGTACTCTTCGATTGTCCTGGTGTGCTTATTACGTGTGATTCTAGATAGATGGGGCTTGATGAATCTGTGTTTATCAATCTGCAGTGTACCATCTAAAATCATGAAAAGCATTTTTAAACGCTTATTTTTTCTCTCTCTTCTAATAAGGAGAGACTTGCCTTATAATACAGCTCAGTTGGTGAATCCAGTCTGCTGTACTTCGAAAAAATGGAACGTAGTGCCATTCTTCGATTTTGTTTTCTAATTTCAATATTAAACCTTTTGTGTGAGGATCCCAAACTTCACTAGCATACTCCAATCTAGGTCTTATTAGCATTTTATAAGCTAGCAATTTAGTTTCAGTGGTTGCCATTTTCAATGATCTTCTTAGTGACCAGAGTTCATCTGTGGCTTTCTTGATTATATTATTAACATGTTTGTTCCAACTTAAATCACTGATTATTGTTACTCCTAAATACTTAAATCCATGTACCCTAGACAATGGTTCACTTTTCATGTAGTACTTGTACACTGAAGGAACTTTCCTATGTGTTATTGACATGCAAACTGATTTTTTTGCTTTCAGTATTTAAAGACATTTGCAAATCTCGCACTATTTGCTAATTTTCTGCAAACAAACGTTTAGTTCAACATGGTCGGAATCATCGTTTATATAGGTATACAATATACAATCACCAGCAAAAAGTCGGGCCTTTACTGTAATATCGCAAAGAACGTCATTGATAAAAACCAAAAACAACAGGGGCCCAAGTACAGAACCCTGAGGGACTGCCGAGTCGACCCCACGAGGCATGGAAGCGTGTCCATCAATACTCACAAACTGTCATCTACAAAACAACAACATTTCTATCCATCGTAGAACTTTTGCGTTTTTTAGTAAATGCCTAAGCTTCAAAAGTAGTTTATTATGGTTTACCTTATCAAAAGCTTTTTGAAAGTTAAAAAAATTACATCCATTTGTCCTCTTTCGTCAAGGGTCGAATAAAAATCGTGAATTAATTCTGTTAACTGAGTTGTGGTAGACAGGCCTTTTCGAAATCCATGGTGTTTTTCATCAAGTACAGAGTAGGTATCTAAAGACATCCTTATATGCTTCGAAACAACATGTTCAAGTATTTTATAAGTAGATATTAATGATATTGGTCTATAATTAGTGACCTTACTAACATTTCCAGTCTTAAGAATAGGTATTATCTTGGCCAGCTTCCAGTCATGGGGAACGGACCCATCTGAAAGCGATTTATTAAAAGTTATAGTAAGATATTTTGAACATTATTCGCTCTAACCGTCAAGAATTGATTATGAATGTCATTCAGTTCGATGGCTCTCTTTGGATCGATAAGAAGTCGCTGTGAAAAAATTCCCTCCTCTGAGACCTCCAAGTCTTCGATTGGTGGCACATTCTCAAACAAACAAAATGTTGGTAAAATGTTAATATCAGCGGAAAAACACTGACAAAATATTGGTTAAAGCAATTTGCAATTTCAGTCCTGTTTTCAATCACTTCTGCTATCACTTTGGTATTTACTTTTTTTTTACTTTGTTTCAATTGTCGCCAAAACTTCTGCGGTGAATATCTCAAAAAGGTTTTGCATTTTCACATTAAAGAAAATCATTTTCGAAGTTTTTATCTTTCTTTGAGCCCTTTGCTCAATGACTGTATTTTTGCTTGCTGAAACCCGTCGTGTTTTTTGCGTGCTTTTGCTCTACACCTTGATAATCGTCTTTTGTGGTGGATTATGTCTCTTTTAATCCAAGGACTGTTCAAGTATTTTTTTCTTATTTCCTCTGGGACAAACTTACGACTGCATTCAAATATCATTTCCTTAAAATTGAGCCATGGGTCATCCACTTCTATCAATATATTGCCAGCTAAGTGCTCGAAGTTATCATAGTTCAGGCTAAGTTGATCAATAACTGACTCGTCATTGGCTTTTTCAAACTTTTTATACAAAGTAATTTCAATTCTAATGAGCATAGCCTACGTAAAATGTATTGTGCTGTGGTCCGAAATTTCCAGGTTAATCTTGCAATCATATGCGTGGTTTATAAGATTCTCATTTATAAATATTAAATCCAAAATAGATTTTTATTGCCCTTGTATTCTGGTATGTCCCTTAACAATTTGAGGTAAATTATGTGAGAAGGCTTGATCTAAATGTTCCTCAGCATATTCGGATCTAAAAGTTCCTC